>QOVE01001256.1:0-26111 GCA_003521275.1 Tricholoma sp. MG99
TCATCCGATGTTCCCATTTCCGAATAGTTTCAACTGAAACTGACGCAAACGCTTTCGGCATATTCTCTTGCAGGGTTGTGAAGCTGTAATCACAATTTTCTCGGAGATATCTCTTTACTGCACCCCAGAAAAACTCAATAAAATTGAGTTCACAGTGAAATTTCGGCAGAAAGATGCACAGATGGCCAGCTGCCTCGATGACCTCCTGTACAAGTGACTTCTGTTCCTGAAAATCAGGCTGCAGGTCAAGAATGCGCTTCGCACAACAATCAGTAGCACCTGGTTTGCATTTTACACCTGACCCATCTTTTTTGCTCTTCTTGCATTGCATAACGAGCCCGTTTTTCCACAGACCCTGCTCAATAATAACTTGGCGCATTCCCTTTGGTTGCCCAGGGAACTCTGGGTGATCAATTGGAAAACACATCGGCTGTATGATTCGCTCGCCTTGCCAAACAAACCATCCAAATGAGTGATTTTTTGTATTTCAAATACTGTTCTACTACGCATATTGTCGATCACCGTTGATCACCGTAATTATATTACGCTCAAATTTTTTTCGCCCACCAATTCCGCCGCTGTCCAAAAGTAGTGGTGACTAAGCGCACAGCACCATAGGACGGCTACTTGCTCCGAGTCCCGAAAAGTGTGAGTAGACCTGAGGCCTCGTTCACACAGGGTTGCCCTTGGATCCTTCATTTACCAACAGCCAACTTAGGCTCGGCGCCCAAGGCGACTTCCAGATGGCTGTTCGGGCGATCCTCAAAACTATCTCGCACAAACTTTCCCATGTATCCATCGGAAGTTCCAGCAAGACTGAGGAGGAACTACCCTCGCACACACCACAATTACCACAATGCTTTCTCTTATCAATCGTGGGATGACATCCAGCGAGCCTAATCTGGAGGCTACTTAATGCGCTTGCAAGCGTCCTTGCCAGGGGTGACGAAGTTGTTGCAGTTGTAGCTGAATCCAAGCCAAATCTGGTGATGGGTCTGGGAACCTCGAGGTGATTGTTGCGAGTCACCTGGTGAGCGATGGGGAACGGCACGCGCCCACGCAGCCTGGAAGCGTTTTAGGACATGTCTCGAAGTCGCTTGCCTTGCCGGCGGGAATGCTAGCGGAGAATCGAGACGGGGTTCAGCGGGAAAATGCACAGAATGTGGATTCGACCACCGAGTCCCCAGTGATCCTGGATCCGAGCCCGCCTCGGCCTGAATCAGTTAGCTGGAATGATCCATCGATCACGGCTGGTGAGTGCTGCTGAATAATTTCATTGTGGACAGAGTCTCCGACATCGTATACAGTCAGGGAAACTCATTTGTGCCATTCGATGCTCACATATCGATGGTGTCCATGCTCCCCAACCGAATCAAGCCAGGGAAAACAGATGGGCCACCCCTCCTTCAACGATACGTCATTACCGCATGTCTCCCGAGGATGCTTCGCCGATTAAATCATCCCACTCTTTCGAAACACTTCTCTGCTTCTCTAAAGGGGATATCAGAGGTGTTATCAGTAACTTCTAAATTTCCTGAGCCCTCCGAAATGGCGCCCAAACGTGGAGAGGAGTCACATGCTGACAGGCTGTTCCTTGACACCCTCAAGTATCTAGGTCCCCGTATTCCTCATACACCAAACCTGTTCCGACAGGCAGAAGCCGCTGCAGCCGGCCAGCCATTCAACGCGTACACCAAAGACACCTACATAGAGTTTCATCAGTTTCTATGCGACCTACTCGACGCCATCGAGGAATGTCTATTATGTGATCAGAAGTTCTCTATCTCTCTTTTTTGATGTTCTGTACTACTTATCCTGTCGGACTACTCTCTGTTTCAGGGCCTGGCGCTCTCTCTTGTGCATGACATGTGACTCATCACCCTTTCTCCACGCGGCGCGCGAAGTTCCATCTTGATTTGGACGTACAACATCTCTGGTAGCAGTAGAACATATTACAATATTGACAATATGATCCATTGGTATTTCTCCACCGCAACCGTATTCTCCCAATCCTGAAATGGCTATAGGAATATCTATGTGGGCCAGCTGCTTGCTCAATGCTTTGCCAATGGACAAAGCGCCGTTCCTCATAACTAAGAGGCTCTTGCAGTGCAATTACAGCTTGCATGAACGCGGTATGTGGGGGCAATTGAGACAGGAACTCGCTGAAATTTTGACCCGTCCTCCAGTTGGCAAAATGGTACCCACTCCATAGGTTGTCAAAGGCTCTCAATAGACGGTCTTGAGCAGGACTCGAGGATAGAACTACACTCCTTATTGTCAGATTGGTTGGATCCTCGAAAGATGCGATACTAATTCAAGTTGGCGACGGCAAGATCAAGCCTGTGCCCTCTGATTTATGCAACATAGAAGATGTGACCGTTTCTCCACGACTCGCAAGCGATTTAATCTAATGGCCCCATTATACCGAAAACCCTATTATAAAGAGCCGTGCTCTAGATGTTGTACACTCCGCGGAGAATAAGACCCATTGTCGGCTTTACGACTGGTTAGTCTTTCGGATCCCATGGCCACAGGCGTTGGAAATGGTTTCCAGGATAAGGTGGCAGGTAACACAAGCTACACAACTGGTGCTCTCTGCGATGACTAGCACGACTCAGGGGGTGGGTAAACCGTGTTGAGATTTTCCGCTGGTGCTTTTTCTGGATCAGAAACAACATCGCACTATGATAGATATTGTGTAATAGGGGCAGAATCCGACTGGCACTTTGCCGAAGCTTTTGCTATGACGGACCGCTTATAGTAACCTGAATCTGGTTGCTCTAATGGGAAGTGTGCGTGGATGAAGAAAAGTGTACGTACCATGTGTCTTTTTGTATTGTGAAGCTGATCTGACTCGGGCATTTCGAATCGTTGCATAGTATCCACGGCGATGATCAGCTATAGGGTTGTATGTTGGACATCAGTGACTTTAGGCTATCCTCGACCTCGACCAGGCTCAAGTGCACCCGGCGAAGTCGAGAGATGGAGGAGTCGTTGAAGTACGGCGGCCACGGCGGCCACATGCGAGGCCTGTGAGGGGGAACCCGGTCACCTAAGCATGGTTATGTTTTTCAGCACTGGTTAGTGGAAGCCTCGGGTTCTGGCTAATGACGCGATGTTCTTATCTAAAACTTTTCTGTTCTCACATGTCCCACACATGTCGTCACGAGGCCTGCAGCAGTTATTGCAGCACGCACGAGGGGTGTCTTATGTCTCAACGTTTTGGTAGATGGGGAAGATGGAGAGGGAGACTTACAAGGTGTCAATCTAACTTCTGAGTCGTCGACTGCCAGTGCCTCACAAGCTTACAGAAACATGCCTTTTCATCATTTTCTGGAGGGCACGCGGTGGTCTCTAGAAATTTCTCCTGTCCAGACCGGAGCTAGCGTCTGGCCATTTGGCCCCAACTTTTGTCTGGACACACCAAGCTGGAATCTGGCCCAAACTTTAAAAGCGTCTAGCATAGGTAGGTATAATCCGGGGTCCTCCTCATCACTGTCCCTTGGTTACCCGTCTACGTCCGGTGACTACTTGCTTGCACAATGCAATGCCTCCGACATAGGTTGATTGTATATGACCATCTTGCGAATATTCCATGCCCTTTCTTGTTCTAAGCCCGACTCCTGGCATGACTGTCCTGATCAAGATGCAAAGAGCATACCATCATGGCGGAGAATATGATTTGGATTGTAGGCGATGAGTAGTTCCTCATCTGACTCTCGGCCCTGCAGCAATAACCTCTCCAAAGCTACCCAGGCATGTCAACAGTCAAACGGATGCCACTTGGACGTAATCTGATGTAACAGACTTTTGGAGTAACCTGATGTTCTTTAGTCGCCGGCGGGAGGTAAAGTTTCCTTGATGGGGTAAGGTTAGGACGAGGGACGAGGGCGACGAGGAATGATGCATCGTTATAATATCAAAAGCGAGCTTCGAATTGTCGGCTCCAAAGAGGTAAGTATGAAAAGAGACCGAGAGGAAAGAAGTTGATATATACGTTGATAAGGTGTGAGCACGGCGATCAAGCTTCGATCAAGAGTGGCGGTGATCGATGATTAGCGTGGTACAGGAGTATTTTTTCCAAAGAGTGAATCCAGATGAGATGGGTTCTCATCAGATTAGGCCTGACAACGCGTGGAACATAGCGGCGTACGAGGCCCTGAGGAACGAACACAAGGGCTGGGCTGGGCTGAGATTTCTGGGACTCGGACGTATCGAATTCGAGTAGGTACGATTTAATCGCGTGGATTTGACTGGTTTTAGCGCAGTTTGCCACATATAGATATGTTCAATTTCTCTGTGCCTGCCCGTATATGGAGATAAGTTCTTTCAACCTATCCCCGTCTCTACTAGTATATACCCACTTCCAAGCTTTTACAGCTTATTACGGAATCATAATTCCTGATTCTGGCAACTTCTGATATTGCACTCCAAGGTCCGAGTCTACCCGGCCACAATTCATTCGGGCAAGCCGTATATTTAGACTCCCATTTTGGACTTGAGGTCTGACACGATCATCCAGATTTTCCTACCATCTCATACTTATGACAGCCAGCTGGTCGACTCCTGAGCACACCGCTCGCGATGCTCGTAAGTGTGGAATCCTGCCATCATATTCGTTCCAGCCAGTAACGAAAAAGTAGGGGTATTTGCGGCTTTCACTCTCGTACTTTGTGGTGTTGCGACGTGGGATATTTTGAGCACCCTCCCTTTTGACTTCTCCATTATCTTACGTAAAAGGCAATGGAGATTGCCAGTGGTAAGGTTTCATGCATTTACTTTGAAAGGAGCTTAACGAGTTATTTTACTTTAGTTACTTTACTTTCTTTGCCGCTTCATGATGTTGTTATATGTTTTCTCCTTCGCGGTTATCTTGAACACATTCTTCAAAATTGATTGTCAGCCTGTAACAAACATCGTAAAGAGTACGTTGACGCATTCCAAAGATTCCACATGACTTCGTTTACAGGGATTTTTTTAGTCGCGGACGCTGTTGGAACTTGTGGCTCAACTGCTATTCTCGTCCTCCGAACTCGGGCTGTATGGCATCAGAATCTGAAAGTTACTATCGGGCTTTGGTTTCTGTGGTGCATACAGGTCCTTCTCTGGGCGCTAAGTCTCTGTTAGTATGCTTTCTGGATCATGTATACTTCCTGCATTCACCTCCAATTCCTCCAGCCTTCCAGTGGGCAAGATCGTACTGGAATCCCATCAGAAAAGTGTGTGTCATTGCTTCGACGTCTCCTAGGACTTACTTTGTCACGCAACACTCATACTGTTGAGCCTCTAATTTTCAAATAATCTGGTGATGACAAGCTAATAATCGGTTTGACAGCCATGGTGTTTAACCTTATAATCCTCATTTTATGCACATCACGGCTGAGGTTCTTGCACCGGTCTAGCACCCTAGCACACATCCTCTTACGAGACGGAATTGTAAGGTTGGATTTGCTATCAATGGATGCAACTGAATGCCTTCTTTCTAGGCATACTTTTGCGCCGTGTTCATTGTTAATCTCGCGGAGACAGTGCTGTCTGCGCTTAACCTGAACGCTGTCATGAATATCATGATACTTCCCTTCACACTGGTTGTATCTGTCATCGCTGCAACGACCGTCTTTCGCAATACTTACGGCGGCCTTGTGGACATCACAAACGAGACGAGTGATATTTCTACTGCAAGCGGGGGTAGGGGCCTTCGATTTAGTTTCTTTGGTGGGGCTCGGAGCTCATGGACTACGACATCTCCGAGTCTGCCGCCACGGCCAACGAGGGACCGCCCTCCACCTCTGGACGATACCAAAAGTCAGGAGGTTGGAATGATGTCCTTGCACAGGATAGTAGACATCACAGTTAGTAATAAATTACCTGTACCTACGGTGAGTCACATCGTCCTACCAACGTTTGGTCTTTCGCCCACATGTCATGTGTAGAACCGCAGAAGCGAGTCTGGTGATGGCAGGAAGACCGACACGGCGCCACGAGCGAGTTAATTGCCGAATTATGTAGATTCAAAGTCGCGCTTTAGTTGTACCATAGAAAGCAAGATAGTATTTCAGCTGTCAGTGTGTGCATTTCAAATTTGTTCTCTATTGATGGTCCAGCAATCAGCCACCAGGTACCACTACGTTAACTGGATCGATTCGGATGTTCCTTGATGAAATAGCCTTTGGTGCAGTAAGTGTCATCAACTTCATGTCTAACTTGAAGCCTTCGGATGTCAAGCGAAGTTCAAGTTTAATATATAGTTGGGTTTGACTGGCACCAGTGGCAAATCATTACAGCAATGATACTTGATACAGTAACTGCATCATCATGGCTATTGTTACTTGCATCATCTAAGCCAGCGAGTTGTGCCTGCCAGTGTGTGCCATCATGCCAGTGCCACCACTTGGCCACCAATGGGAGGTGTTGAGGCGGAGAATGTAGAGGAGGTGCAGAAGGCGAAATTTGATTCAATGAACTATCCGACCAAACAAATCCCCGGCGAAATCGAGAAGATTCAAGAACATCCGAAGATTTACGTTTTACTGAAGGAGGTGCTACTCCAGGAGAGAGGTCCGTTTTCTGCGAATGACGTAACAATCTCCCGTGACTCCAGTAGTTCCCGTTCACTGGCGAGTCTGGAGGAGAGCGAAACAGAGTTCGTTGTCCCTTGCTCGGTGTCCCTCGCCACAGATGCAGCAAACCCCGTGCTTACGGCAATTTGGGCATATCTCGGACTTGCACGTACCGAAACTCCTATTGCGGCAAGGAACGTCCATACGTTTCTGATTGTTCGAAGCAGATGGTTGGGATGGAGCCACTCGCTTACCTGTACGAGGGGTGACGGGTGAAATTGGCGAGAGCATTTGAGCCAGGAGAGGGAAATTGAGTTGAGCTCGGTCGTCAAGATGGAAAGCCTTCTTAGCGTACTTGTCGCGCACATGAACGTCGAATGAAATAGCGACAAGTGGGTTTGTCGGAGCAGCCCGGAACAGATCCATGACGATAGACCTATAAACACGCAGCTCCGCCTCCCGGTGAGGAAAGAAGAAAGCCACGCCTGCCACCCAAGCACAAAAGATGCGCGTCCAGTCAGCCTCCGTACGAAGTGGGCGCTTGGAAAAAGCTTGATCCTTTTCGACAATGCATAACCCCCTCCGAACTCCTTGGGCTGGTTATAGCCCTTGTCCATCAACGCAAAAAGTGTTTCGAAATCAACAAACAGATCAAGGAGGATCTTACGCCAAATAGTACGGGGAAGAGGGTCCCCGACCGGAGCGAACTGAGCTTTGTTGACAAGGATGTCTTGCGAGCTCTGAGGACTGTAGACCAAGAGAAGCTCTTGAGTTTTTTCGAGATGAGCGGTTGGGTCAGAAAGTTTCGATGAGTGGGGCGCTTTCGCGAGAACGGACGCAGGGATGGCACCCCTGGCACTCGAGAGATCCAGAAGGCTTACAAGTTCATCAGAGAGTGAGTTCCCAGAAACAGCAGCGGCTTGAGCAAAGGAAGGAAGGAGGTGATTGACTTTGGCTCGAAGCAATGCCCAAGCGACGGAAGTAGCTGCGTCCAGCTGGTTCGAAACTTCTGCGTCGGGTCCTGCAGGATGTTGGCCTCCTGTTCCAGCTGGGGTCTCGTTAGCCGCTCTTCGTTCTGTAAATTGTCGAACGTAGTCTCGCGCTTCATCTGGCGTAGCCCCAGTCTCTTTGAGGGGTTGAAGAATAACCGGTCCAGAAACCGCCCCGCTGAGTGCATCGTCCACAATCTTCTGGCATTTCTCGGCGCGATCACGAATGACATCGGCAGGTGGGCTAAGCTCACGAGAGCTAGCATCAGACATAGAGAGAGGATGTGATGATGATAGGAGAGAGTAGAAGACGAGCGAGTGAATAGGAGGCCGCGAAAATCGAAAGACGAAAACTATTCTATTCGGATTCAACTGGATGAGTTAGCGAAGCCACAGAAAGGCCAGCTGGATCGATGCAAGCAGATGTGACTTGCGAGAGAGCCCTCGAGGCGAAGCCTTGAATAACACTACTACGTTGCTATCACCGGACTTTGAGCACGCAGCAGAGGCCACCACGGAACATTAATTGGTTTGTAGTCTTGGCAAATCCTGAGAAGAAGTCACGGTCTTGATACCGATTGAAGGTCTATTACCAATCTTTCAAGGAAAGTTCAGCGCTGCAGCGGCGAGCTGACACTCGGAGTCGAGTCGGCGGAGTCTGCCAGTAGGCGGACGCATCCTGTTGATCATCGATTTGTTTGTCTCTTCCTTCAAAAGAAAATACTGATCAACACGTTCGCCGACCTTCCAACTTTGCGTTGTTTGCAAGTCCAAAAACGCGTATCGTAATCATGCATACCCTGCCGCCCCCTTCTGCACAGTCCTCCTCGAAGGCTGCCACCACAGACATTATCGGGGGGGAGAAAGAGTCTCACAGGCGGGGAAAAAAGCGGAAAACTCGGTCGGGATCACAGGATGCACCCCGAGGAGCAAGTGGATCTGGCGCGTCTCTGCCTCTCAACATTAATAACTCTCCGAAACATATCAAGACGAATGGTGACCATTCCCATCAGTCGACATTTGAGGATGAACACGATTTTATACCGTTTTTGCTCTCTGATCGGTCAGATGAGGAACTGGACTATGCTCCCAGAAATCAATCGAGGAAATCGAGCCCAACTGCTCGGGGCGATAAGGGAAAGGGAAAATGGAGGGATGATGGATCTTCGAGGGATGATGGCTCGTTAAGCAATCGTCCTGGAGAGCAATATCCAGCACAGTCTCCACCGCCTCGAAAAGACAGAGAGAAGGATGGAAGGAATAAAGAAAGTGAAAGGAGTAGGGAAAGAAGTACGCGGGACAGAGACAGAGACAGAGACAGAGACAGAGACAGAGACAGAGACAGAGGCAGAGACAGAGACACACACCGAGCCAGAGATCAAGGCCGAGATAGATCTAGATCTAGAGACAGAGGTAGAGAGCAGGATAGAGAGCGGGACCAAGGGGAAGATCGACATTCAATGCAAAGGGGGACGAAGCGCACATACGAGATGATTTTCGACCCCGATGACGGGTATTCTAATAAGAAACAGCGGACTGATGCCGCTTCCAGGAAGGCACCTTGGGTCGCTGGGTTGAATTGGGAACGGTGCAATAATGTTGCTGAAATGTAAGTTTTTATTCCAGATGTTAAGGCTACCGTCTTATTCCTTGTTGTTTTGCAGGTTGCACAACGAGGTGGAAGCATTCGTGAAATGGATATCGCCGACGCCCGTGGAAGACGAAGTGCGAGGGATGATAGTGAAGCTCATTTCGCAGGCTGTAACATCTGCTTTTCCCGATGCCCAAGTGCTTCCGTTTGGGAGTTTCGGGACCAAGCTTTACCTTCCACTTGGGTATTTTGTTTATTCCTTCGGTGCATTCAGAAACTCACTGATGTTTTGTTGTAGAGATATCGACCTTGTGATTATGTCCGACTCGATGGCGTACAGCGACAAAATCACTGTCCTGCATGCTCTTGCAAATACTCTTAAACGTGCAGGAATCACCTCCAAAGTAACAATCATAGCAAAAGCAAAAGTTCCCATTGTCAAATTCATAACAACACATGGACGCTTCAATGTGGATATCAGCATTAATCAATCGAACGGCGTCTTGTCAGGAAACATCATCAATGGATTTCTTCAGAACATGCACCCCGATGACCACGATGGAGGAAGAGGAAGTGTAGCCCTCCGTAGCCTCATCATGATCACGAAAGCGTTCTTGAGCCAGCGGAGCATGAACGAGGTTTATACGGGAGGACTGGGAAGTTATAGCATAGTGTGTCTGGCAATTAGCTTCCTACAGATGCACCCTAAGATTCGGAGAGGAGAGATCAACGCGGAGAAGAACCTTGGTGTGTTGGTGATGGAGTTTTTTGAGCTTTATGGATGCTATTTCAACTACGAAGAAACGGGTATCTCGGTTAGAGATGGGGGAACATATTTCAGCAAGAGACAACGTGGTTGGTATGATTACTACAAGACAAATCTTTTGTCGATTGAAGATCCAGCCGATTCATGTAAGTTAAAATCCATTTCGGGCTTCTTATTTTTCCAGTAGTCCTGATTATCATGCAGCGAACGATATTTCCAGAGGGTCATACGGATTCCAAAAAGTTCGGACGACATTTGCGGGCGCTTATGGCATTCTGACGTCCACGGCATATCTCCATGCTGGGATTCTTGGTGCCCGTCGTGAAGGACGAACTGTACAACTGCGCAGCCGAAGAGAGCCAGAGGAGATGAGTATTCTGTCTAGCGTCATGGGCATTACGCAAGAAGTAAACCGTCAGAACTTGACTTATGACGCGTTCTGATACGAATTACTCTAGACAATCAATCACCGAAAGCTCGTTCAGGAGCTGTATGACAAGCGGGTGCTGCAAACTCTTCTTGGCCTCAAACCGGAGCCCGTTATTGTTAACGGTGTTGACAGTGGGATGGACGGTATTACTTCGAAGCGAACAAGCTCCATGGGCCATTCAAAGAGTGACCAGTCAGCGTGGCATAAAGCTGAAGTAGGCGTAAAATCCGACGATGAACACTCTCCTACTGGACATCGACATGTAGCAGAAGATGAAGACGAGGGGAGGTATAGCGTTGGTCGGCGACCTGCTTGGAAATACCGGAAGACTGAGAGACCCCAAGATCACCACGCGGTCTTCACAACTGATGATGACGACGAATATGAACGTATTTCGGCTGGAGTTGAAAGCGCGGACAGCCTCGATGACGAGAAAGCCCATTATGCGAGCGATACTGATAGTGGTTCTCCTGCGGGAAAGGTAGAGAAGAGAAGGTCATATTGGCTATCTAAAGCAATCAACATAGGTGGTAGTATAGACGACGACTAGCAGTGATGCCAATTTGAAGATATGAACATGTTGACTGTTTTGAATCAAGCCTCTGAGTTTGGTTGCCACGCAGCCGAACTGATCGCCGTTTCAACAAAAGTGCGCTGCTCCTGACCCCCCAAAACTAATTTGATAGAGTTTCTATTCCACTTGTCCCTCCTTTCCTCAAAGTCTTGACATTCGTTCTGTACGGTGGTTTACAGTCACTGGCTGGCCCGTAACTGCCCATACCGCCGCATTCCAACCGTCCTTCTGTGTTTCCATGTTAGTACATTAGCAACGACCACATCAACTGAAAAGTTCTGACATTTCTTTTCTAGGACAACGCCTTCTAGGATTCCAACGCCTTCTGTCAATCTCAAAGAGCGCATCGCAGCTCTTCACCAAAGTACTCTCTCTACCGATGCACGCCCATCCTCTCCAACCCCAGTGACCCCACCTCCAGCTTCTGCCAAGGGTCTTCGGGATAAAATCGCCAAGTTTGAGAAGCGAGGCAGAGTTCCAGCCCCGCGTGGGAGCTTTGGGCTAGGAGCTCCTCCACTAGCGGAAAATGGACCGCAGAAACGACGGGGCGAGTTGTATGGCAACCGTATCCCAAATGGTGTGAGAGCCAGCTATAGCGGGGCTTCTCTAAGCCGTTCGGATTCGCCATTCGACTCTGCGAGGTCATTTTCGATGCCGCACACTGATGGGGAAGATGGTGAAATGCCCGACTCGCCTTCTTATCTTCCTAGTCCGTTTTCGTCACCACCTTCATCGCCTGCCTCTCCAGACTCTCTCTTTATATCTGTCAATCCCGTCCAACCAAGCACGCCTGATTATGACGGATGTACTCGTGAGATCACTGCGACCCCCTCCCCTATTCTTGCCAGTCCCGTGTCTGAAGCAAGCCAACCGGTAGACGAACACCTGGAAGCAGAAGTCCAGGTTACTACACCATCGATAATTATCTCATCCGAGGAATTCAACTCTGGAGTGCCTTCTATCCACAAAAATGCCCTCGTAGAGGTGGCACAACAAAGGTATCCAACCTCGCCGTCTTCTATACCTGCACCTTTGGCGAGTGCTGCCATTCCCTCCCGAGCAGTGCCCGAGCCAAAAGAGTCCCCAAGTCATATAGAGGTATCACAACTTCCTACGCTACCTGGACTTTCGTTTGGGTCTCCAATATCTTCGCCTTCAGCCCTGAGTGAGGAACATACCCTGGAATCAATTACACTTCAAGCGCCACTGGAGAAGGATTCCAGTCTTGGGCCTATTCACACCGAGGAACGTTCGGTGGAATTAACTCCAGATACCGCGAATGTGTCCCAAACTTTACCAGAGGAGGGCCTTAGTCTTGCAAATACTCACATTGAGGAACATAATGTGGAACTGATTGCAAAAACAAAGGTCATTCAAAAGCCACTCGGGAATGATCACAGTTTTACACCCCCTCATTCTGACACACGTACGGTGCAGTTGACTGCAGACACTGCGAAGGTCTTTCCAACTCCACAGGGCCAGGACCTCAGTCCCACACTCACACATACTGGAGGGCATTCGGCGAAACTGGCATCAGACGCCGTGAAGATTCCTCAAATGTCACCACCGAAAAAGGACACCAGTATCATTCCCGCACATATTACACCTACAGATCTCGCTTCTCCCTCCTTGGCTAAGGAACATATTCTCAATCCTTCAAATACCACCACAAAAAACATCGTCGTATTTTTGCCAGCGGACGAGGATGTCGTTTTGGAGTCTCCTTCTCCACTGCCAAATCCTTATGATGATAATCTTCCCACCACTGCTGTAGAACCCCTGTTCGAGAATGTAAACGTTATCGCGGGTCCTTCTACTGCTACGCTGTTGAAAGATGAATATGATGAGAAAGTTATTATCCCCGAAACCACAGCGAAAGAAGATCTCACCTCTCCTGAATCTCCCATCGGTCCCCATACTCTTGCCAATGTTGTAGCCACTTTAGGACAAATGGTTGCCGACATTCACCACCTGTTTCCCGATCAATTATCGCCGTTGAACAGTCCCCCGATGTATAGGCCCATGACACTGGAACCTACCCCGGAAAGCAATCCTTCTAGAGAGATAAAACACTCGCATTCAGGCAAAGAAACGAAGAAGCCAGTAAACTTGGCAATTCATCTTGACAGCGAAAATGATCTCGAGTCGAAAGAAATCAAGCGTGACACTGCTCTTGGTACCCAGGCAGCTACTTCAACACCTGAAGCCCTAGCTGCAGCCGATTCTTTCAACGCCCCCTCTCCCTCCACTGAGAGTGCTCTTCTCACCACCTCTCCTTCTTCCGGCTTCCTTAGCACCCCCAGCAGCACGCGTACTCGCCCCACAAGCATGGTCGAAACTAGCCCAGCCCAAGTCGAGGTTGGTAAGCGCGTGACATCGCTCCCAAGGCGCACGATGTACATTCCGCCACAGGCACAACAGCGGGACTTGACTCACTTCCCGCCAACACCTGGGCCACAGGCAGCTGATACGCAGTTCGGGACTGTGTCAATAGGCCATGCGACCACTCACTCTAGGAAGACGTCGTTTTCGGCTGTCGTACATGGCAAGATCACCGACATACCGCCAGCGTCTTCTATGCATTCTACGTTGAGCGCACCAACAACGCCCAGCAAACGAAGTACTGTTGCCGGGGAAATTGTCACTAGTCCCGGTCAAGGAGAGTTAGCGACGCTTCTTCAATCTGCGGCCTTACTTGAGGAGACGCTATGGAAGGGAGAGCTTCCTGGCGAGGTGTCACATGATGCGGCATCTGTCAAACGCGCCAAAGAGGAGCAGGAGAGAGCAGAGGCTGAAGGCAAGGCAAAGTCTGAGGAAGAAGAAAAGAAGAAAGCAGCTGCTGTTAAGAACCGTGTTTCCGCTCAGCCTCAGAAAAGAACGAAGAGGTCATTTCTTATGTTGTCGGGCAAGTCTTCCCAACCAAGGGGTCGCTCTGTCTCGAGCTCGGAAGGCCAAGCAATCGATTCTAAGGATCTTGCTACTCGTCTTCCCTTCCGCCCGCAACCTTCCCGCCAGTCTACGGAGTCCGGTCGCCTATCAGAGTCAAGTTCCTTCCAAACGGTACATGCGCCCTCCGTGGAAATTCATGAGGAACCGCCTCAACGTGAAGCAGATGCCAACTCGCAGACCTCGCCCAGGTCGCCTCGGCAGTATCTGGCTAGTCTTCGGCGCTTCGCGAGTGGCGGACGCGCCTCTATGGGTTCAAATGGCACCCATCCCCGTCTCAGCGCCTCGACGTCGTCCGAGATGTCCTCAGATGACTCTGTCCCCCTCGCCACGCCCCCTGACAACGGATTAGATTCCGCGGGCTCGGCATCTAGTGTCAGATCCAGCCATGGGTCAGGCATACCGTGGCCTTCTCTGTCGCCAAAGAAAAGCGGCAGCGTCGGGAGGGCAGCGGCGTTCGCCGGGAAGATTTGGAATCGAGGCAGATCGAAGTCAAGTAACAGCCCGTATGAGACTATTGGTAAGTTTCTCAAATTCTTGAACTAAGCTAATTCTGACGAATCAAACTTTTCAGATCGCATCACCAAAGCAGCTACGGCGAGAGCTGCCGCAGCGTCAATTCCACATCTGGATGTCACTGCCTTCTCGGTAGACGTTCCCATCCCAGAGCTCAGCGATACTCTTCTTCCATCCCCTCAACTAGAAGCTGGCTCACCGAGACGGTCCAGATCGTTCCAGACTATGCCTTCTTCCCAATTCCCACCTATCTATACACCTGTCCCAACAAGCCCTGTCTATACCCCACAGAAGTCGCCCTCTGGCCTCCGCACAGCTCTTCGACCGGAAGATGCCATGCAGTCATTGCACATCGACTCGTTTTTGACAGGGAAGGAGCCTCACCGGCCCACATCTCTAGCTTCAGAGGGCGTCTCAGAGGACTCCAGTCATTCGTCGTTTATTTCTCCTTTGTTCGATTCCTTCCCTTCTGTGCCGACTTCCACTTCTCCATCTCTTCCGGATTCACCGTACGTAGTGCATGGGCGGGATGATCGCCCAGTAATTTCTGAGCGCCCAGTAGCTCCTACCCGTCCTAAGCTTCCGTTGCGTGCCCCGTCCTTCTTTGATGCTGCACCACTGTCCTCGGCCGTGGTTGGCGCTGAATTCCTCCCAGGCCCAAGCCCGGCCCCTCCTTCAGTTACTTTACCTCCGATGTCCTTCGAATGGCAGCTCTTCCCCGAGGAACACTGACATTTCCATATTCCTTTATTACTGTTTTTATCAGTTCTCTATACTGATTGTTACTCTCGCTTGATACTCTTTTGGGCACTTTCTTTGTTAATAGCCAGTTATTTATACACATCCCCCTTTCTGCATTACACTTCGTTATAATACCAGATATGATGTAACATACACTTGAGAATACCAATGCAATCGTTCAAGAAAATTAAGACATGTTTCTAGATGGTGTCCAGCATGGTCGTGATCATATAACACGGATAAACTGGATATTTATCAAGGGAGGAGACCCGACGAAGGGAAGTCTCCTAGCCATGAGTCCAAGCATGAAGAAGAGCAGATATAATCTTCGCCTTGTTGCAAAGCGCTCATACTTCGCCAAATTCTTTGCGTACCACATTAATAACCTATCGCGCAGCCTCCAGAGTTGGGTTACGAGCCGTTGCAGGAGCCACATTGCCAATATCGCAGCTTTTGATGCGGGGGGACTATCATGTCGTATAGGAAGAAGACTGTTGCGGGCAAGTTCCTCATTTTCGCTCATGGACACCTTGCGTGCTTGACAGAAGAATATTCGAGCATCCTGATTTGATAAATTCTTGAATGAATAATTGTTTCCTGACGTTGGCGAAAGATATATCAGAGTGGAGGGCTTGACAAGGATTATAATTGGTCTGACCTCGCGGAACCATGAATGATCCACCGGAAGGAACTGTGTATGAGCTTTTATGGATCCTTACTTCGACAACACCTTCTATCACAAAAAATACCTAGGGGAGATTAAGTGTACGTCTTCGTAGAGGAGAAACGCGATTGCACGAACATATGCATTATCCTTCACATTCTTCAGTGGTTTTTCACCGTAAGGATGGATAAAAACAAGTCCCGCAGCAATGAAGCCATCATCATCACTGAACAGTTTCCTGTACGACCAAGTCGTTGATTTCGAGGGAAGAAGCATTGAATTAGCCAATTTTGATCGGTACACAATACCTAAAGGTGGAATTAGCGTTCGTGATTGACCAAGAGACGGCATTGCTTACGTTGTAAGGTTTCCTCTGTATTCATGCCAAACTTTAAGACCAGACCATCTTGCTCGGACAAGGCTTCGGCCAGTGAGGACCGCACAGGAATGTGCTTGCCTCGCTTCCGTTTATCTGCAAGCCGAGAGTTTCCAGTAGCAGTGGAGCCACTGCTGGCTTGTGTCTCATCGGACTGTTGCTCAGCCTTGTTGGTGTCTAAGCAACTTTCGGCTTGAGGTACTGCCAGTGGCGTCTGAGGTGAAGATGACGTCAAGGTGAGTGAACGTCTTGAGCCATCTGATTCTGGTATTATGTTTGTGCTCCCGCCATCCCGTGGTGTAGATTCAGTTTCTGATAGGTCATGAATGGCCCCATTTGTCCTCGTATCGTGTTGAGGGTCTCCATTGCGCCCTGCCATCTTGGGGGATAGCTCGCAGTCAGCTATTGGTGCTCCAGTATCAGAGGTGGAGGTAGCGCCAGCCGTATTATTAGCCGCTACTGGTGTAGGCATATTATATCCAAGTGAACAAGAATAGGTGGTGGTGATAGTCTACTATGTTTGTGCCAGCCTGAGCCTGCCAGTGGAGTCTGCGACGTGTGTGAGAAACTCAGAAACATCGACCAGTGACCACGTTACTTGGAGTACACATCACGTGCATGAAAGTCTGCTCAGTCGGGCTCACTGGCAGTCGGCGTACAATGAGTCTGACGGGTCACTGTACCGTACATTATTGGGAATGTGATTTGGACGCTGGCAAACTGCATAGGGCAGTGTTGCGAGAACGTGTCAGTACGGATGTTCTAACAAACGTACCAGAGTCTGGAAAATCAAAACACTTAAAGATATCCACGGCCGCAAACTACTAGTATCCACCACGACGATACAACCAAGCAAGTCACAACCGCTGTCACTGCAGCCATCCAAATGCCATTTTGTATCGATATTTGTTGACTGTCGTTGTGTATACCCAAGGGTAAACTCAATACGAATCACGGGGAGCCACGCCCCATGCAGACTCTGCAACCATGTGCACCTCCCACTTAACCTTCCCTCGTCCTTCGCAATGCTAAAAAAAGGCACCCTCCTCTCCGATGATGGGAGACCTTCAGCTGCTCCACAAAGTCGGTCCAGCGTTTTTTTAAGATGAGGCTTCTCCTCCTGAGAACATCGACCGCCTTACGCAGGAAACGACCCAAGTGTAAACAACGTCTGCTTTTGTTTTCCCTTGCCTTTCTTACCCTTCCCAGGGCTGGCAGCACTCGGATCTACTTCAGGCTCCGCACCCAGACGCTGGTTACTGTTGCTGTTCGGACTTACATTCTCTGCCTGTCCTTGCCCTTGCCACGCAGACGTCGCAGGTGGCGTCGGATTTCCCAGCACATTTTTCAATGAGATATTCCCACTGACCTGTGCCTTCTGCCTCGGCGTAGCCGTGGGGAGCTCAGGGAAAAGCGAACTAGACAGCTTCGGTGGAGCTTGTTTTGAAACAGTGGTTGGTCCGGGTTTCGACGTGCGGGGGTCGGGGATGACAGTTATCGATTGATTGGTGCTAGGGCCACTGCTGCTAGGCGGTGGACGGAAGCCTGATGATGCACTAGCTGACCAAGGTGTGGTCCGCTGGGCTTGTCTGAAGACGGGAGTGGGAAGGGGGGCTGTTAGTTGCTGTAGGGCCGGGAAGGTACGAGGGGACGACGAGTCGGCTGCTTGGGCAACGCGGTCCCAGACTTGGCGCGATGATCGCTGAGCAGAACGTGTTGCGGTGGAATTTTTGGCATTTAGGACTCGGCCTGAGGTGATCGCTGCCCATCCTGAACCAGACGATGCTGGAACTAGATCGGGGAACGGCTTGCGTTGCTAAAAATAAAAATAAATGTTTGAAAAAATCCATAGATGCTTAGGAGGAAGGGAACAAACCTCGATTGCAAATCCTTTCCACGAAGTAAGGAGATCTTGTTTCTTTTCTTCCTGATCAAGGAGGTCAACGAAAGCATTCACTATACTCGCAGTGTGCTCAAGATTCTGTTCCAGCACGTTCCAGATGGTTAAGATGAGATCACGAGCAGTTGATTCCGAAGCACGATATCCCCTAACGGCTGCTTTCACGACCGGTACGGCAGTGGTTTGGTTGGAAGCTAAAGACAGTAGTCGTGCCATGACCATAGCATGCCGTCTGTTTGACGTAAATGCGTAAGATGCAAAGGAAAGACGCCAACTGAAATCTTACTCTAAAACCGCTTGGTCCATGTCACTCCGTGGAGGGGACGGAGGGCGGCTAACATCAGGAGTATTATTATTAGTCGAAGGTGTGCTTGAACCACTATTCACGGTCAGAGCACCGCCAAACTCTCTGCGTCTTCCAGGTCCTGGTGGGATTGTCGGCGTCGGCGGCGGCGGCTCTTGAGGCTGGCGTCGCTGTGAGGGTGGCGGTTCTGGAGGCTGCTGTCGTTGATGAGGCGGCTGCTCTCGCACCACGATTCGCTGGTGGGGAAGATGATCAGCTGGCTGGCGTCGCGGAGGAAGGGGCTCCCGATACCCGCGACCCCCCCTCGCATGTCGTCCAACCTCCTCGAATTCGAAGTCAGCTTGTATACGTCTAGCGTCTTTTTTGTCCCGAGCGCTCATATCTCCGCCATGTTCTTCTACCATGTGGGCTTGTAGATCTAGTTGGGTATTGAACACCACGAATTTGCGGACGAGGCATTGAGTCTGTGTGCATGGATGGTGTGCTTTGTTGAAGTGGTTTTCCTATGATATACCAAAATTTAGGCAAGTGATATACGGATGTCTTAGTTCACCTACTAGACTCTCGTAGTTCTGGAAACTAAGAGAGAAAAACAGACGTTAAAAATCAATAACCCGGCAACAACGACGAGATTCCCACTATTGATCTCTGACTTCATTCCGTTTGCAGATAAAACACTCTTCGTGCGTTTCACGCATGTGCGAGTACAATTCGTCGTCACCAAAGAAACAGTCTCTGCAGAATTCACAGAACGGATGAACGCCCCCTTCAATCTGGTCTTTCGGGATGGACGCGCGATGCTGCCGTTGCATTGACGGAAGGTGAGCCGGAAGAATATTCGGAGGGTACAGCGCGTGTTCGTGCGAGAAAACCTTTTTCGAGCGAATACATAGATCGCTTTCATTATAATCAATCAGCAGCATAAAGAGCAGAGCACTGGGGACATACCACATAAATTTTCCATGTGTAGCGCGAACATGCAACTTCAAGTCACCCCAGCCGTTCCCTATGTAATCGCAACCTGGATCGGGGCAATTGAATCGCAGCAAGATAAGGGTCTCCTCCATCATATCTTGCGTCTCGAAATATATAGACAGTTTCGCATCCTTGAAAGTCATAGATTCCAAATTAAACGAGGCAAACTCTGCATCGGCCGACGTCGTGTAGATAACAGACGGTTGTGGCTCCTAATCTCACAATTAAACCGCAAACTCGGTTGAAATACGACAAACACGACAAACACACCTTGCAGAACGCACAATCCGCTTTCTTATACAACGCTCGAAGTCTAAGCGCACAGACGTGGCATGTCCGGTGGTTACATTCTGAAACGGAGTAATACTTGACTGGCTCAGCACAAATCCAGCAAACCGCCGCGTCGTCGTTATCGTCGTCATCGACAGCCTCTTCAGCATGGATGGTCTGTGCAAGGTGCTCGGACTCTTTTTGGAGAGACGGAGCGATACCTGTGGGTTTCTCGTTCAACGTTCGACCGCCGGCGCTTCCCCGGTTGTCTAGATGTGCCCAGGCTGTTCCTCGTCCTCGTCCTGCTCTCCCTCTCCCTCTTCTACCTTGCCCACGGTTGTTAGTGCGGGACGATGCGGTGGTAGCGATAGCAGACATTGTGCGCAAGGAAGTGCTTTTTGATTTCTAGCCGTGAGGTACTAGCATCGCCTATTGAATCATAAAATGTCAGATGATATCTCGGACCCGCACATGACTTGAGTGATAAATATTTAGAGTCGGATATATTCATAACCGCGTAGCGCGCCGGCGAGCCGGCGGCAGAGCCCACTACTTTAGTAGTGCAAACAGTAGTATATGATGAGATGACTTTCGAATTTGTAAATGCAGTGATGTCCTTGGGATCTTATGCTAAACTCATGTTTCGTCTTTGCTATGTTGTAGTGTGCTTTTTCAATGTTAGTGCATAATGTGGTGATCTTTGGTCATTGTGGTGGGTGAGTACTGAGTGCTTGAGGTTGGTTGCAGCGGCATGAGAAGGGGGCGATGTACTGGATGTTTCAAACGCTCACTAACTTTCGTATCTTCAATAAACAAGCAAAGCGCCGAGAAATTCTACAAGTTGATTGCTGATTGTCGAAAATGGCCGGTACTGATGTGCTAAGGATACAGGCAGTGGACATGATGATATTCGAAGACAGATTCAACAAAGATGAGGTTGAGAAAATATTTATGCGTGATCGGAGGCAATGCGACGTAATCAGAGACAAAATGAGACATATTCCATTGACTCGGGGATCTTCAACAGACAAGCAAAGCGCCAAGATATTCTACAAGTTGATTGTTGATTGTCGAAAATGGCCAGTACTGATTTGCCAGGGATACAAGTGGTGGACATGATGATACTCGAAGACAGATTCAACGGAGGTTGAGAATATATTTACGCATGATTGGAGGTGATGCAACATGATCAGAGACAAAATCCATGGATTGCTTACCAAAACCACTTATCAATCCAAATCAGGTGACTGGGAGCCAATGAAAAGTGGACACATCAGCGTTGACAATCGGGCATTTGCATCTCGTGGTCCATCCACCCTTAAAACCCACTACTAAAGTAGTGGGAATAGATACATTCTAAGTCCGCAACAGACTTGGGCATGTCATGAGTCACGACTCACCGAACCACAGGACACCTCAGATATCAGCAGACTGATGCCATCATCAGCTAGGAAATGGTGCCTAGTTTTCCTTACTCTCAAGGAAGTTAAAAAGCATTGAAAAACCACTGAAGATATTGATTTTGGTGCTCTCAACTTGAAGGCAAAATGACAATGGGGTCAATATGCTGGATAGTTTGTCAGAGTGTTACTGAAGTGGTATGCAGGCATTTTGACTTAAAGGCAGAGTTTTTAAAATCAGTTAGATTTCAAGCTAGTGGCAATGTCCGGAGTTGTGCCCTCAACATATCTGGATAAAATATTCCATGCAAAATTATTGTCCAAGGACTTCTTTTTGCTCTAGACATTCTCTTAGGCTGCTCATTAATAAAACAGTGCTCCTTTGTTTGCCATCAGATTTCCAAAGTAAAAATACAAGAATAGAGAGCCTGAGAATGAAAAGCAGAGACATAATAAAAAAATCAGGTATGTAATTTGAAATGTCTAGGGTTTGTAAGAAACTATCAATATCACAATAGACAAAGAATCAGATAATATTATGCATACTATAGCTGTAAAATTGAGACTTACAGAGTTTTGCATGGCAATAGACAGAGAAAGGACTGATAAGAATCAGGTTTCAACAGCCTGCAGTTAGAATGTTTCTGTGAATCATTATTATGAAGAGAAAGAAAAAGAAGAAAAAACCACTAAACAGTACCAAAGTACTTCAAGGATAAAAAATTGATTAATTTTGCTGTGATTGGTTGATACGAGAAAACACATACATGCTAGTAGTTGGCAAATGCATTCAATGTTTTATCATAAATATAGACATAAGAAAGAGGAAAACTGACATCCTAAAGCAGAACGAGAAATGAGGGTAATTTATAGACAGTTTTGAAAGGATGAAACATACAATCTAAAATTCAGGGATGGCAGAAAGTAAGTCAGCTATTACACATAAAACAGCCATGGTAAAGAGACATGCCAGCTAACAAATATTGGAAAACAAATGGTGAATTTGAAATCAACAGAATATTAGTGTCAAAAAGAATATATATGCCATACCTCCTGGAAATCAAATAGATCATAAATTGAAATATAAATGAGGTAAGAAAATTTCTGACCTTCTGGTAACATAACATGAATATATGATGTTAGCAAAATGAGAAGAAAAAAATATAACTATGACATGCCCACTAAAAATTCTGAATTATCTACAATAACAATGTAAAGAATAACTTCAGGTACATACAGTCTGGGTTCAGAAAGCATGAGAAACTTATAACATATGGGATAATGATAAGTGAGACATACATGCTGGACAAGTAACAAAAACATAGAAACTTAACCAGAAGCACAAATACAACTGTCTGACCAACTTACTGTTAGGGCAACGCTCATCGCAATGACTCGCGGGCTCCCACAAGATGAACTTAACGTAGTAGAAAGTAAAGATAGGGTTTCGTAGTCTTAGGCGTCACACAATACGAGCGTGAATCCGAAGAGAACTAGACTGGAGTCTCTTCGGTGTATATTCGGTACCTTATATACTATACTACATGTGGCTAGGGTAAGGCATCCATGAGGCGATGCGTAATACTACAGAATGTAATAGAATATCGTAGAATGCTCCATGAGATCGTAGATCCTAGCTAAGATGGCAGGACTGATAGCGATATAGATATGATACCCGTCTGATAAGATCAGATATGATTAGATAAGATAAGATGAAAAAGCTTCTCATGACATTACCCCCCCGTTAGGTTTCGCGTCCACGCGAATGCTCAGACTTCCTCCTGGATCGTGTCAAGCGGTATGACAAACGTTCGTGCGAAGCGTATGGGTTCCCATTCAGGTCCCTGCATTGATGCTGAGCGGGAATTCGCTTCTTCCCGGTCGCGTGCGACCATGTTGAAATACATAAAGCCAACCATCGCGAGGATGGTAAGGACGGCGAAGGCGATGAAATAATAGATAGAGAACATGGTGGTAGAATGATAAGTTATGTTGCCTTTTGTTCCTCGATTTCGTGATCCAATTGTGACATGACAGTTGCGGTGATCTCCGTGAAGTTCTCGATTGGTCTGAACTGAAAAAGGTCCAAGGTACGAAGGCGTCGGGGCGCGGCGGGGTGTGATCGGTGGAATTCATCGATAGCGGTCTGAGCGTTGGTTACATTATCTGTGGGTTCCCATGTGTTATGTTCCTCCGTGTAGCCCTTCCACTTAACAAGATATTGATATTTGTTTCGATAAATGCGGGAGTCGAGGATCTGCTCTACTTCATACTCCATTTCGCCATCAATCTCCACAGGGGGTGGTTCGGATTCGGTCTGGCCGGGGATAGAGGATTCTTTTCTTAGACGCAGTCTAGAAACATTAATTACAGGGTGGATCTTGATTGATCTTGGTAATTTAACTTTGACCGCATGCGGTGATACTATTTCTACGATCAGGTAAGGTCCGATTCGCCTCTCCGTCAACTTCTTCGTTGGTCGCTTCAGATCCAGATCCTCCGCTTCTATCCACACCTTCTGTCCAACTCTGTATTCCGGCGTTTCCCCTCGATGCTGATCCGCGTAGCGTTTCATCTCATCGCGCGCCTTCATGAGCGCCGCTTGGGCCTCCTCGTGTATGCGTTTCATTCGCCCAGCGAAGTCGTCTACTGCTTCATTGTTCGTTCGCCTCCTGGGCTCAAATCCCATGCGCGGGTTGAATCCATAATTAGCATAGAAAGGCGACACCTGTATTGCCGAATGTATTTTATTGTTATACGCAAATTCTCCAAGTGACAGCCACTCGGGCCAGTCGTCTTGCCTATGCGACACAAATAGTCTTAAATACTGCTCCAACTCCTGATTTACTCGTTCCGTCTGCCCATCCGTCTGCGGGTGGAATGCCGTAGATAGTTTAGTTTGGATGCCTAATATCTTATTGAGTTCCTTCATCAGCTCGGCTGCGAATTGTGGTCCTCGATCAGAAATAATAGAGTCGGGAAGTCCGTGTAGCTTCCAGACATTGTCTCGGTATAATTTAGCGAGTCCCAAGGCACTCGTCTCTGACGTAGTGGGTATCGCGTGCATTTGTTTCTTCAATCGATCTACGACCACTAAAATAGCGTCGAAGCCCTGTGCTTCCGGTAAGCCCGTTATGAAATCTGCCGATATATTTTTCCATGGCTCCGTCGGAGTCTCGGGTGACATTAACTTTCCGGCGGGAGGTTGCGGGAAGTTCTTATATCTTTGGCAACGGTCGCATCCGTCCACGTATTCGAATACAAATTTAGTGACCCCTGGCCACCAATAGTTGCACGAGACCAACTCAAGCGTCTTCCATCGTCCCAGGTGTCCTGCTACCGGCGTGTCGTGATATAGTTTGACGAGCTCGCGTCGTAATTGAATGTCTTTTGGTACATAAACCTTTCCTCGGAACAAGACCAAGTCCTGCTCTTCTGACCACTCTTCCGATCGTAATCTCCTGGTGGGCGATCATTTCAACTCTTCCACTGCTTTCACTACTGATTCGTCCCACTCCTTTGATCCCCGGATCTTAGATAAGATATCTTCTTCGTGGCCTTCGATCAACAAATGCCCTTGTTGTAGCACTCGTGCAGCGAAAAACTCTGGTTTTAATAAAGTAGTGTCGGAATTATCGTTTTCTACCCCCTCTTTTAGGTCTGGCCTCCTGGACAGAGCATCTGCCTTTCCCATCGAAGCTCCTGGCTTATTAATTAACTCAAAATCGAATCTCGATAAGTAAAGCGCCCAGCGCGCTTGTTGCCTATTTAGCTTCTTTGACGTCATAAAATACTGCAAGTTCCGGTGATCCGACCAGATCTCGACCTTATGCTGTGCACCCTCGAGGTGATGACGCCATGCCTCCATCGCTCTGATGATGCTCAACATCTCTTTGTCGTGTACATCATAATTACGTTCTACATCGTTCAACAACTTTGAGTAGAATGCGCATGGTCTCCACTTCTCGTCATCGCATTGCATAGATAAGATTGCGCCTGTTGCGTAATCTGATGCGTCTGATTCTACCCTCAACGGCTTCATCGGGTCCGTGGTAACCAGTATCGGGTTTGATGTGAATCTTGCTTTTAGTGTCTCGAACGCGTCTTGCTGCTCCTGCTTCCATTCCCATGGTTGATCCTTTCGTAATAACTTATTCATCGGTGCCGCGATCTTTGAGAATCCTTCTACGAAGTGGCGATAGAAATTGGCAAGTCCCAGGAACCGTTGAATATCCTTGACCTTCTTCGGTACCGGCCACTCCGTAATCGCTTTCGTTTTCATCTCGTCCATGCGAATACCGTCCTTTCCAATATATAGTCCCAAAAACTCCACTTCTTGTTGTTTAAATACGCATTTTTCTGGTTTTAAGAATAAATCGTTCTCCTCCAATCGTCTAAGTACCTCCTCTACTATTTCGTCATGTTCTTCCTTGGTCTTTGTAAATACTAATATATCGTCTATATATACTACTACTACTCCGTGATCCGATAGATCTCGTAAAATAGAGTTCATCATAGTTTGGAACATAGCTGGACTGTTCATCAAACCGAAATACATTACTAATGGCTCGAACGCGCCCCTGTGTGTCGAGAACGCTGCCTTCCATTCATCTCCTTCTTTTATCCTTACGTTATTGTACCCCCAGCGAAGATCAAACTTCGAAAAATACTTTGCTCCTGCGACCTTGTCGACCAGTTCATTAATGAGCGGTAACGGATAGTTATTCCGGACTGTCCACGTGTTTAAATACCGGTAATCCTGTACCATTCGTTTCTTCATGTCCTTCTTTGGTACAAAGAACACGGCCGATGTTTGGGGCGATTTCGATTCTCGGATATATCCCTTACTCAGCTGATCGTTAAGGAATTCTTCGACTTCCTTTTGTTCCTGTGGTGATAACGGAATGATCTTAGCCTTTTTTGGTTCAAATCCCGATTTCATCTCAATCGCATGATCCCATGCTTTCCTGATCGGCATCCTCTCTGAGGCTTTCTTCTCAAACACCTTTAAATATCGATGAAATTGTCTAGGCACCATTTCCTCTAGAGATCTCGGTTTGCCTTCCTTCGCCTGCGGATTCAGATCTTTAGTTCCCCATGCTATCG
>QOVE01001260.1:0-10045 GCA_003521275.1 Tricholoma sp. MG99
ATAAACTTCTTTCACCGTGGCACCTCACATTTCTTCTTCCTCTCCTAGTCAACGCCACTGGTGGGCACTACGGGACATTGCAGGATCAAGGTCCCCATCCCTTCGTCGACTTATTATGTCAGCTTCTTGATGATCTGGTCCTGGATCCGTCCTTAATTCCATTCATCTATAGATCGCCGTCATGACGGAAAACAGCTACTCACTTCAAGGCCGTGATCGGTACTTTTCACAACAATATCGTATCTCCAACTGGGTTGTCGAAACTGAGGAACACAGAGCTCAGTTTGGCAATGCGTTGACGGTGCCACCCAGTATCGCCTCGTCAGCGAGAGCCTCCAACCGTTCGTCTCACCAGAGGTCTCGTACTACAGCGCCTTCATCCCCCTGCTCTTCGATATCATCCACCACTATTTTGGATAATGAATCTCTCAAAGTAGCTACGGAACCTGTGAACCAGCATGGCCCAGCTGTCCCTGCGCCATCCCATCTATCGCTTCACCGTGACGATCGTTCTAAGCCACGTTCGCATTCTAGTTCGCACCGTCGTTCCTCCTCTCAGCCCCAAGCACCTCATAGTCGAAAGTCCAAAACACCACCAACGTACATCGTGACTATACCTCCCACCACTTCGCCTACATATACGTATGGTCCATCTGGCTGGGTTCCTTCGGCGGGATTGGTCATTATCTCATCGAAAAGAAAGAAGGTATCTACCTTGGTGAGTATTGATGATACATTCTGTGTGTGTATCCGATCTAACGTATTTTTGCTATTAACTAGTACCCGCAACCTGAACAACCAAAGCCTCCAGTCACTCGCTCCCCTCCCCAACTTTACAAACACTGTCCTGCATGCCCTCCGCCTCTGTATGCACCACTTGTGTACCCCCAGGCTCAGAAGCGACATGGAACGACGTATTACCCTCCTCCTCAAGTCTCCAATTCCTATAATTCAGTCGCTCCAGCAACATATGTTTATCCGCAAGCAGCATATCCTTCATCCGTGACTGTGCCCGGGCAGCCGCCGAATGCGCCAGTTCAGGTTCAGGGATCTTATATCTATTCGCAACCCCTCACACGCATTGTCTACCCACCGTTCGCTGAACCAGAGAAAGCGAAGCACAGCAAGGAGGACAGAGTAAGGAGGAGTGCACGCACGGACAAGGCGGAGCATGACAGCAAGAAATGCCGAAGGAGTGAGCGAAAGAGTAGGAGTGAAGTGCGGGCTTGAATAATGCGTGTAAATCTCCAACGGACTGAAGTAGCACTAGCTTTGTCATTTGTATAGACGTTACAAACTTGAAGTAGAACTTCGTAACCGACGTTGTATAACCCACCATATAAAACAACTGTAAATTTGATGGCGTGACCCCTTAGCTCAGTGGTAGAGTGTGTGATTCCAGTTTGGAAATTCCACAAAGTCATCCGTTCAAATCGGGTAGGGGTCAATTCTTTTGGCATCTAAATACAGTAATCACCCGGTCCTTTGGACACCGAAATCAAATATCATTCATAATTCTCGACCACAACAAATTATCAAAAATTTGAGTAGACACATTAATTGTAGAGTAATTGGAAAAGTTATATTCCAAACCTCATAGCGAACAGTGTAGATTTGAGTGAGCTATGGTCGAATTACTGGTGTACAAAGGACCGGGATGGGCCAAATTTGGAAATCAAGTTTCCCACCCCTTCGGAGATCAATCACGATTCTATGAAAACTTCGAGAACACTGCTGGCGCTGACCTGTGTTTCCCACAGAAACACAGCCTCAGAAACTTGTTTTAGGATCTCTGATGTGTATATCCTTTGGATATTCTTATGATGTATGTAAAAGAAATATCAAGAAAACATTTTACATGCATCCAAGCTGTATCTGCAAGGAACATAAAAGGTGAATTCTACAATGTTTCTTTCAGATCCTTTTTGAAAACATTGTTCATGTTCCCTTTGTGTACATCAGTAAAATCACAGGGCTGTTTTTTAACACTTATTCTGCTTTTCAAAGCAATAAAGTGAAAAAGTGCTCACCGCTTTTTTAATCCCAGTCCGTTTGGTTTTAAAAGTGCTTTTTAAGCTTTCAAAAGTGGAAAAGTAGAAATAAGCATTGTGCAAAAGATGTCGAAAACTGGCCACTTTTCTGTTTATTCCCTGGCAGTTTCAACTCATGTATAGCATTCAATTGGTTATCAACCATGCATAAAGTCACAGTCACAATACATCCATATTTATTACTGGTGGTGCTCCCAGAAACTCTTATTCCTGCTCGCCATTGTCTGACAGATCTGCATCCCCATCAACCAGCTCCATCACCTCCGCTGGAACATCCTCAACGACATGGACAATGTCACCTATCTCCTTGGAGGATGCCGATGCCGCTGCAGCTGCCCAAGCTTTTGACAGGATCTTATCCCATTGTTTTGTTGCTTGTCATTATCCCCAAGAGCCCATATGACATACTCGGCATGTTTCTCTGTGGAGTCGAGGCCCAAAGCTTTAAAAAGTTTCTTCAGATTGGTATGCACTGCGGTTGCGAAAGTATTTCGCCATGATGCTAGCTGTGCTTCCACCTACAACATTGTTCATTGTTAGTATGGAAAAAATGATGGTTACGACACATACAAGAGTGACAACGATCTTCTTGAGCTCGGCATTGTTGACTAGGGAATGATCAGAGATGACTTCATTCCACATGTCGTTGACTTGATTCTCTGTGGGCTGTTCCCATGGCCTGATAGTACCAATGAGATCATGAAGATGAGGAATGAACTTGGAGCGGAAAACTGTTCGAAGGTCCAGGGGTAATGACGAGAGTTTGATGTCTTCCTTCTTTAACCATTCTCCAGGCTTGTGTTTCTTGACTAGTTCTGAGACAGATGTAGTCAGAACAATCTTGGCAATGGAATGAACCTGAAGTATTCATGAGGACATTACTAGTCAATGATTGTAGGCATACTACTGCAAATGCACCTTTGATGTTCTGGGGTTCACACTACCCCCATAGTACCTTATAGCTGACTTCATCTTTGGCACCACATTTTTCTCAACCTCCTCTGCTCCATCGTCATCGCTAAAGCTGCCAAGGGCTTTGTTAGACTCGTTGCCTGTAGTATAGATGGTATCTGGGATGCTGGTTGCACTTGATATTGACATTGAAGAAGAAGATCATCAGCGAGGAACTTGGGCGGCTGCCAGTTCTTCACCAGTGTTGTGGGCATCCAATCGTTGTGAAGACCACCAAGCTTCTTCTTAACCTTCTTGGACTTTGCAGCTCTACTCCCAAGATTAGCAGTCTGAAGACAAGAATCAAGTCACATACTTTTCAACTGGATCAGCTTTTCATTTGCCTTGAAAATTGTTGATCGGTGCAGTTATTGTGGGAACTGATTGCTGAGAGGTTATCTCTGATCATACTGGCACCTTTGCTGCCTTACCTTTCTTCTTTTTGGTCGGTCTCTGCTCGGGTTCTTCTTCAGAGCCATCTAGGATCATCTCATCTTCGTCTTCATCTTCCTCATCCTCCCCTTCCTGCTCATTTTCGGGATTGCCTTGCTTGTATTCATCGCTACTTCCAGGACCCAAAGATACTGGATCAATAACTTCACCATCTAGATCATGGCAGTCATTGACAGTGAACATTGACTGAGTGACGGTGTGAGAGACATACCAAGGTCTTCATATCCTGATGGCGACTTTTTTGGATTGAGCTACTTTTGTTGTGTGTGGATGTTCAAGTTTTTCATGCTGAATCTCTTGTGGTACTATAGATAACATTAGTTTCCATCAGCATGAGTGACTCGACATACCAGGTTCATTGAGTTCTTGAGGAATTGGTGGCCTTGTTGATTTTGTTGTTTGACCACGGGATGGATGGTTTGCATCACAAGATGCATCTTCATCCTCTTTCTGCATTGAGTCTTCAAGAACAGCTGCCTTGCGGATACCTTCAGCATGTTTTTTCGCGTGCACTTCTTTATCCCTGGCTTTCTCATCTCGAATAGCGGCAGCCTCTGTGGGAGTTTTCCTTGGTCTGGGCTTATCAGGTGCTCCAGGTGCTGGATCATGGTTAGGGCATAGATTGGGTCGTAGGGATGGAGGAAGGGAGGAAGTGAGAGCTGGAGGAATTTTTTGCTTCATAATGGTGGTCAAAGAGAGAGAGAGGGTGCAATCAGCTCAGGGGGTTCATTCTCATGTTCAACTCTGAATTTGCAATGTACTGATCATTGTCCTCCAAGGCTAATCTCACTCACGGCGATCTGCTCTGCATATATATGAACTAGGCACGTTTGTCATATTACTATTCAACTTCAACTTATGGAGCCGAATGTTGCCACTCCATCTCTTCATTGAACTTTAAGCTTCGATATGTCCGACTCAGAGCCTGGTGCCCATCACTATCGCAGAACATTCAAGTCGGCATGCCACAAATGCCCTGTTCAGGGGTGTAAGAAATTTTGCAGGACTTTGGGTGGGCTCAGATGACACATTTCAGCAAAACATGAGCCAACTCGTGCTTGTCCCTTGGCTGACATTCTCACAAATCTGGAGCCTTCACGTACACCTACACCTGCATCCCCACCTCCAGCATCTGATAACGACACTCAGGAGCCAATGTTTGAACCATACTCGCCCACTCACTCATCCCGCCGTTCTCCGCGTTGTTCATGCTCTGGTTCTCCACTTGGAGCCTCGGCACATTCACCATGTCCACCATCACTGCAGTGAGATCCTGCCATCCACACAGAATACCACCCATTGCTTGATGGTAATATTGCTGATCTAAACAAGACCATCCGTCAACTGATCATGGACTCTTTTAGGAACACCATGTGATTGGCTGGGGAACGATCTCCCACCGGGGGCTCCTCCGCCACCTTGAGACCAACTCGCAGCTGGCAACTATTCACCATTCAATAGCCGAGCAGAATTTGAGCTTGTAGAGTTCTTATATGCAGAAGAGGAGATGTTGGCAGGGAAAATAGATAAACTTATGGCTATTCTCAAAGCACTGTATCCTGACAACGACCCACCACTTGCTGATCACAAGGAGTTGTATTCCCTGATTGATGAGATTCAACAAGGCGATGTTCCTTGGCAGTCATTTTCAGTTCAGTATAATGGAGAACAGGCATCAGACATAGTTGACAATGTAGCGGGACCTCCTTGGCAACGCCAGCAATGGGAGGTTTGGTTTCGCGATCCCCTCAAAATCATGGAGCAACAGCTTGCCAACCCCGATTTTGACGGCCAGATTGATTATGCTCCAAAGCGAATCTTCAAGAGGGGCAAGCGGCAGTACACTGATGTTTTCTCAGGTAACTGGGCATGGAAACAAGCAGTATGTTCTCATTTCTCATACCCTGTAGCAGATCTTCATTTGCTTTTGCAGGATATAATTGCGGAGGATGATGAGTGTCATGGTGCAATGTTTGCGCCAATTGTTCTTGGAAGTGATAAAACGACTGTATCTGTAGCGACAGGACAAACTGAATTTTATCCTCTGTATATATCCCCTGGCAACATTCACAACTCAGCTCGCTGCGTGCACAGGAATGGTGTCGCATTATTGGGATTTCTTGCCATTCCCAAAAGTTTATCATTTTATATTCTGTAATTTTCTCTGGCATAGCCTGATAATAAAAAATTATATAGCATCACAAGAGCATGCTAGTGATGCAAATTTTCGAAAATTTCAGCACCAACTTTTCCATAACTCACTAGAACACATACTTTCTTCCCTCTGGCCATACATGTCACAACCATGACTGACACGATGTGCCAATGGTCATTATCGGCATGTCATTTATGGTCTGGGTCCTTACATTGCCGACTATCCTGAGCAGGCGCTACTTGCTTGCATTGTTCAAGGTTGGTGTGCTCAGTATGTTTGTGTCTCTCTCATGTATTTCACAAATAGCACTCAACTAATATTGTTCAGATGTACCGCCCCATCGGATGATCTTGATTGACCAAGTGTCCATCAATCCCATCAACATACTGACACATTACTTGATGCATGTACTCTTAAGGAACTTTGGGAGGAGTATGGAATTGTCAGAGACTTATTGGTATGGAATGTAGTTTTACTATACATATGTTGAGACTTATTGATGCCATATTTCGCTAGCCATTCACTTCTTCATTCCCTTGAGCCAACATACATGAACTTATCTCGCCTGATATCCTCCATCAAATCATCAAAGGTACCTTCAAGGATCACATCGTTGACTGGGTTGAACAGTACATAAAGGACACACATTCAAATGCCAAGGTACTTCATATTCTGGCAGACATTGACAGGAGGTATATTGTTTGCTATGGCATTATTTGTGTGACATTCAATCACTTATCCAGGATTGCGGCTGCATCACCATACCCTGGCCTTCGACACTTTCATCAAGGAAGAGGATTCAAGCAGTGGATGGGAAACAATTCTAAGGCTCTTATGAAGGTGAGACAAGCATCTGAAAGTGGAAATTGATTCACCTGTGCTTACTTTTGCTGTCTCTGTAATAGGTATACCTCCCGGCAATTTCTGGTCATGTACCTCCCCAAATGGTGCAGGCTGTAAGTGCACTTATTGAGTTCTGCTATATTGTTCAGAAATCGGTTATTGATGAAGATACATTGGCTGTGCTTGATGCCACTCTTCTGCGGTTCCATGCAAATTGTGAAATCTTTCGCCAACTTGGTGTTTGGTCTGATGGGTTTTCCCTTCCTCGACAACATTTTCTGATGCATTATTGATACCTCATTCAAATGTTTGGTGCTCCCAATGGCCTCTGCTCATCAATTACTGAGTCAAAACATATCCAAGCTGTCAAGCGCCCATACAGGTGCTCCAGCCGCAATAAACTGCTTGGCCAGATGTTATTGACAAATCAGCGAATGGATAAACTTGTGTTGGCTTGGGTCAATTTTACTATGTGTGGTATGATGGAAGGCCCTTCACACATCCCGTATCCCGTTTCCTGCCCCCCCCTGCCACAAATCATCTTGTACCTAATCCAGAAGATGGAGACCCTGACGAAGATGCTGTCAATGGTCCACCATCTCTTAGTAAAGTTAAGCTATCAACAACCAGAAGTACGTTATCGAATTGTTTTCTTGGTGCCATAGTATCTCATCTGTCACTGAAGTGAGAGGTGTTCCACGTGATGTGTTTGAACTTGTGAACTACATCAATCAGCCACAATTACCAGAGTTCATCTGAAGGTTTCTTTATGATCGACTTAATCCTAACACTGAGGTTGATGGAGCTCATGTCCCTCTGGATAGCTGTCCGGAGTTCTCTAGTTCTGTGTATGTGCATTCATCAGCATGTGCAATATTTTATGCCCCAAGTGACCTCTGTGGTGTCAGTGGGATGCATCGAGAATGGATTCGCTCCATCAAATCATGGTATGGAGGGCCTGCAAGGCAAGACTGTTGTATTCATTGCAAATGAATCAGATGAACATGGTTTTCGTGGGCTTGAAGTTGCATGAGTTTTTTTGTTTTTCACCTTCAAGTTTGAGGGAGTCGATTATCCATGTGCATTGATTCAATGGTTTTCAAGGGTTGGAGAAGAGCTTTGTGATGAGACAGGATTATGGATGGTTTGGCCTAATTTTCATCACCATGCACCATGTTTAGCAGTTGTCCATCTTGACTGTATGTTGCGAGGGGCCCATCTGATTGGAGTTACTAGTGATCATTTCCTACCATGAGAGGGTTTTGATTTTTCACATTCACTCGATGCATTCAAAGTATTCTATGTAAACAAATATATAGACTACCATGCACACAAGACAGTATTTTAATTTTTACTGTGGGTATAATAATAAATTTAAAGCTGTATGAGGATTATCTTGGACGATAAATTCAGTGGTTCTGGGATGAATCTTTCGACCTCCACCTGTAAAAGCCTCTTCCCATTGATCTGATCAGTCTCAGACTCAATGAGATGTGCTTGAATATGAGATGAGTTCCACATCTTGGTTTGCAGGTGGGGAAACATTATGTTCCACTGCAAGTAATCTATTGCCAAGAGCATTGTACCATCAGCTCCGATAAAAATTGAGAACAGTAATCATGCACTTGCTTCTGTTTCCAGCCAGTCCCCAGCCCGAATGCAAAGTTGTTCTCTCCGACTGCTATGATCCTCATGTACTGATAGGACTAGCATCCAGGGGTCAATCTTCATATCAAGCTCCACAGTGAACATAAATTGTGAGTCGGAGAGAATGACATTCATTGTGGGAGCCTGAGAGTAGCGAGAATCATGAGCAGTCATTATGATAGGAAAGGACTGGATGGTTCTGGCTAGTAATATTAGTTGGGTGTGAGTGCTTGGAGTCGATGGTAAAGGATAATTGATAATCAGACCATTATAATGAGAGATTGGTACTGGTATTCCCACTGCATGTGATCCATGATGAGTATAACATAATACGGGTGACATTGTTCAGAATTTAATACTCACTGTGACTAGTATTGTTATTATGGGACATAACTTGGATGCATAGAATATAGTTCCCAATGTTGATGTTGATGTTGCCAGACTGTTGACAAGCAGTGGCGGCTGAGTGCGCACCAAAATAGGTGCAAAACATATGTAATCACATCACAAATCTAAGAAGCATAAAACCGGAAAGTAATAAAAGCACCAAAAGTTAAAAAAAACCTAGGAGTAAGTACTTTGGAAAAGCAGAAAAAAGAGGTTCTATAAAAAGCAGGCAAAAGCCCTGGAAAAAAGGGATGTGTTTTTACTGATGTAAGATATAGAAACACATTTCATGTAATTATGGCTGTATCTGCAGAAAACATGTAACATGTAATTTTATTATGTGTTTCCTAGGGATACATGTGTAACCATCGTAACCCCTTTGTTCTTTGCATGTATCCATAGAAAACAGATAATAAAAATATATGTTAAATGTTTTCTGCAGATACAGCCATAATTACATGAAAAGTGTTTCTTTATCTTACACAAAGGGAACATGAAAAATCCTTCTAGAAAGGGTCTGAAAGAAACATTGTAGAATACACCTTTATGTTCCTTGCAGATACAGCTTGGATACATGTAAAATGTTTTCCTAATATTTATTTGGCATACATATTAAGAATATCCAAAGAATATACACATCAGAAGTCCTAAAACATGGTTCTGAGGTTGTGTTTCTGTGGGAAACACAGGTCAGTGCCAGCAGTGGAACAGACATGTTTATTGTCTACATATCTTCCAAAGAGGCCTATCTAACATATGGAAGGGTCATATTCCCCAAAAAAGGTCTGGAGGTACATGGAGGATGGTGCACAAAAGTGTACAAACAACAGGTGGTATACAAAGGACCAGGTGATTACTGTACTGTTCATTGTAAATACGGGTTTCGAGGGTAAGGAGCATTCTCGTAATCCTCTGGGCCATCTCAAGGGACTATACTATGCTATCCACGGCCATTCTCCCCTTTTCGTGTGGTCTGTGCCTTGGTGCCAGGGGCTAGCAGATGCCAGGTATAAGACAAGTAAAATGCGGCTAGGGGTGTCTCTGTGTTGCTTGAGTCTTGACCAGTACCAACCGCAACTGACAGACTGAAAGAAACCCGCCTAAGTAGTGATGTTGAAGCGGTCATGTGAAACCTAAGCGCCAATACCACGGAATTAAGGCATCAGAGTGTTAGGCAGGGACTAAGTGTTAGGACATACCTAAGCAAGCGGTTAGGAAACGTTTGGGAGGAATGGGAACGTTAAGTAGGTGAGGGGAGATAGCGCGCGCGTAGGGCGTGATCTGGCGACGTGTTTGATGCACGCGGCCAGTGCATTCATCACGTAATAGAGCAGGACACAGCCACACGCCCCATTCTCGATCGAATCTGCAGAAATGCTAAAAATAGCACAACACATGGAGGCCCGCTGCGGTAGGGAAAAGTGCGAGCACGTGAGGTCCTTGTTCGGGTCGTCGAACACCAGAGGGCGAATTAGTAGATGATCGGGGATGAAGGAGTTATAGATGAGAATGCGGGGTAGACGCGAAACGTTGAGGATAGTGGCCGTGGGGGATGGAG
>QOVE01001265.1:1226-11415 GCA_003521275.1 Tricholoma sp. MG99
AATTGATCATTTCCTGCCAGACCCTAGCTTCAGATTCAGTCGTGATATTGGCCCCCTTCCCAATGTCATTCTCATCTAACGGTGTATCCCATCCCCCAGCACCAGAGGTGTCAGCTTGATAGGTTTGGATTGCGCGATATGTTGTTTTCAACTAAGATCTGTCCGTAATCAGCTGGAGAGAGCATCATAAGTTGAACTTACAGCTGCCCACTTCGTCTTTATCTTATCCCATGCCCTGGTCTTGTTTGGTATGACTTCCACAGCAGCAACATATGTTTTCTTCTTAAAATTTCCTGCCTCTCCAATTTCTGATTTGTGCACAACCAAGTATCGAAGAAGAGCCTCAGTCTCCTCAGTGGTCCACTGAGAGGTGGAAGTAGTTGAAGCAGTAGCATTAGCCATGATGATACAGAAGCAATGGAGGTAGAATGAAGTTACAGCAGCAGCAGCAAGACAGACGAGGCGCCGCCGTCGAGCGAGCCAGATATCTTGGGCGTTATCGCTCATCTACCAGTTTCAATCTCCGATGGCAAACATTTCGGCAAGTTGAGAAACTTACACAATTATTTCACACATTTTTATTACCGAACAGGCTCTAAAACATTTCTTTATATCCTTTTTCAGCTCTCAAAAAAAAAAATCAAGTGGACTGCTACAATTTTGACAACATGAGATCCAATTTGGTTCAGTGTGACCCACTACCCTATCAAATATGGTAATTTGACTAGAAAAAATGAAATTGGTATTATTTTGGCAGAAACAAGTTGGTAATCGGTCAAATAAATGAGTAGTGATACCTGTGATGAAAGTGTGATACGGTGTCATCACATGGGGTAGAGCTTAGTTGAAAGACAGGTGAAATCACTTGATTGGCTCTAAGGTAGTAAGTACAATACATGTCCGTATTTATACTACTAGCAGGTAGTTTTCAGGATACGAGCTCTGGAACAGAAATAAGAATATACAAATTAACTGAATAAAATGATAAGTCCTCGATCACAAGGTTTTGGATTTGTGATGGTCACATTTTCTCTGCATACACCCTCCAGGGATTGTGTAACAATGCCTACTTGCAGTTACGAGTAGTCTTGCGAGAATGTAAGTCGGATACAGAGGTAGATGTTGATGCGGATTAGTGTTAGGATTTAGTGTAGCTGTGGCATTGGTGGATGAAGACACAGACGAATTATCAGTCTGAGACGAGATTGTGGTGTTGTGAGCGGAAGATTCAGTTTGGGAAGATGGAATGGAGGCATTAGTTGTGGATGTGGATGTGGCAAACCTAGTAGCATCATCCACCTCCATCGGTTTTCAATGCTCAAACTCGTCTCCCAGGGATATCAAATCATTGTTGTTGTCTGTTGGCATTTCCATATTGGGGGGTGGATGCATATTTGCTTCCGCGGGTTGGTTGGGCAAACGGTGTCAATGATCGTCCCCTCCGTTCTCTAATTCTTCATAAGTTTTCTTCCTCTGGGCTCAACGCTGCTGTGCTGAATGATGGTTTGCTGCATTTCTCCGAGCAGCACTCCACAGCATGTCGTTTAAAAGTCCTGCCTTTTCATTGTCCAGCATGCAATCCACCGGGACCAGGGACTGAACATCAACTAGATCCGCATCATCTACATGGAAATGGTTGTGGATGATAGGTGGCTCTATGATTCGAACAGCTCCGTTGTCATCAAGAACTGCCCAGTTCTCTGTAGTGTCCAGATGTCCATTGTAGATTGTTGTGAATTGGCAGTAACCAAAAGGTTGGATGGTAGTTCTTCAATCTCCTCTCAAAGCTTGGTCGTAAAGGAGATATGCCCGCAGTTGGCCACCATGAATCCCAAGAGATCCATTCATGTGAAGACGATAGTAGGCACAGTTTACACATTGGATGAGAGGGTCGTTGAAGGTGGAAAGTGGGTTGTTGGTGCAAGGCATGTTGTTGGTGGGATCGAAGAGTTGATGGTTTGTCAAATGGGAAGTGGTTCTTGCAAGATGGTGTTTTCTTATAAGTACTACATCCTCAGATCGGATGTACAGATCCAATATAATTTTGTACATTGTCCTTTGGAGGCTGTCCCACACCCTCTCGCAATTTTCCAATTTCATCGATCCCCTGTAATTCAAAGTATTCAGTCAAGGCATTCAGGTGAGTGATCTGATAATATGGAAGCCAGGTCTTATCTCTGGACTTCCACCTGACTAAGAATACTGTGTTCTCCTTCACACTGGCATGATTCTTGATCATATCCATGGCCCATTCAGTTTCTGAGTCATCCACATTGCTGAGTTGTGTGTCGAGTCAACCAAGGAAGAGTCAATCATCATTTGGCACATGGGGTCTTAATAAGGCTGCATGGAAAACATTGTATACTCCTCACTGTTTCAGATAAGATGGCAGATCTATTATAAATGACTGATTTTTTAGGTCTTCTAAAATTTTGTAAGGCCCGATAAACTTCAGCACCAGTTTTTGTGCTAGTCCTTTGGGCAAATTCATATTCTTTGTGGATACATATACTAATTCATTTTTCTCAAATGGTGCGAGTTGCCTCTTTTTATTAGCAGTTCTAATTTCTTTAACTCTAGTAGCTAATATGCTATCATGAGCTGCCATCAGCACTAGTTTACGTTGTAGTGCAAAAGCATGCACTCCAGGATATTCAGTTTGTTTAGCTGAATCCCAGATCATAGTTCTTGGCATTCAGCCATTATTCAAAAGAACGGTGTGTATCCAGTTGCTGCCGATCAAGCTGAGTTAATTGCAAATTTGATTACAGGTAATTTACTAACCCAATTTTTCTGTTTAGCATCCATGCACTGGCGAAGCATTTGAGTCAGTGTCTTGTTTGCTCTTTCCATAGCACCATCACTCTGTGGATGATAGGCACTTGACATTCGTAATTTTGTGCCTACTAACTCATGTAAGTGTTTTCAGAATACACTGGTGAACAGTGAATCTCAATCACTAATGATATTTTTAGGCACACCGGATTCAACAATCCATATGGTTTCTGATTAGACAACTTACTTTGATGACAAACTTGACAAGTATCACAGTAGACGGCTGTATCCACAGACATGGTTTTCCATCATACATACTCCTTTAGGTAAGTCAGTGTCTTCATCATTCCTAAATGAGCTAACACGGAATGTGCATCTTCTATTACGATTTTGTGCACATTTTGTCCTTCTACCAGCACCTTCAGGATACACAGTACTTTGCCATCATTTGTTTTTAGGTATATTAATCCTTCATCCACCTCAAAGTTTTGGTAATGCTTCAGATTTTCTAATATGGCTTTGAAGAATAAATCCTGATCATATTTATTTCTCAGAATGGATAGCAAATCTATACCATCACACCCTCCGACTACTACACTCAGCAATGATGTATCCGGCTCTGGTACAGCCATATCTTTGGTTACTTTACTTGTGCACTTCTCACGCTTGATTTGTTCTTTACTTTTTTGTGCTGGAATTTTGATCATAAGTTTTTTATCCCCGCTCTCTGCAGGTTTTCACACAGGTATTTTAATTGTAAGTTTTTTATCTCTATCCTTGCCCTCCTTTCATTCTCAATGGCCCTTGAGGACGAAAAAATCCTTCATCCATGCTGCAAATTCATGTCCTGTTTCAGGTCATCCAGTCTCCATGCCAAGAGTTATCGCCGCCACTTCAAGATTTGTGCACAGTGGCATACTAATATCATGCTTCAACAATACATCATTGTTCATTACATCATGGTATGTGTATTCAGACCTAGCATGAACTGTTCTGGGTGCATCATTTGAATATAATCTAGATAATGCATCTGCCAGCACATTCTCAACTCCTGGTGCATATCGTACCTTGAAGTTGAACTTGCTTATTTTTTCCATCCATCTAGCTTGACGGCCTGATAGATCCTTTTGTTTCATTAAATGTATTAGACCCTTATGGTCTGTGATCCATATAAATTTGGCACCTTGCAAAATATCCCTATGCTGTAGCATAGTTTCTATACCTGCAAACATTTCAATCTCATGAACTGGATAATTCTGTTGTGCTGTATTTAACTTAGCAGAGTAAAATGCTGCTACATGAGCCCATTTCCAATCTGGACCCTGAGCAATAACTCTGACCACACCTGTAGCACTGCCATCAGTGATCAGAAAAATTGCTTCCGCTTTGTCCCCATATTTTATGGGACTTCATTTCGACTTTCATCCTCGGTCAACAATTCTCTTCACATCTTGAAAGGCCCTTTGGTGCATGTATTCCCATTGGAATGGTACAGTATCACCTGTTAATGAATGTAATATGGCCATAGGAATTCGGACTTCTGCTAAATCATCAGCTAGATAACCCACCACGCCAAAAAATCCTTGCAGAAAGTCTCAATTTGTTGGTGTTTTCCAAGCCAATACTGAATTGACTTTCTCTGGATCTATCTTTATCCCATCATCACTAACAATTCTTCCCAGAAGTTTCAATTCCACCTTGAAGAAATGTAATTTCTTCAGACTCAGGTATAACTTTTTGTGTCACAATATATCAATTACTAATTTTACATCTCTCATGTGTTCCTCAAAGGTATTTGAATATATAATGATGTCATCCAAATACACATCCAAGATACGACCTATGTATGCCGAGAATATGTGATTCATTAGCGCTTGGTATGTTGCTGGTGCATTACAGTCTCCCATCTGAATAACTAAACTCACCATGTTGCCATCTGGTGTTGTAACAGCTGATCGTTCAACATGCTCGGGAACTATTTGAATCTGCTCATAGGTGTTCTTCAAATCCAGTAATGATCGATATTTTGCGCTGGCTACACGCTGAAGTACTCCATCAATGTCTGGTAATGGTGACAACATTTTGACAGTATTCACATTCCTTGCTCACAAATCAACAACAGTGCGTAACTCTGGTACATTTCCTATTTTCTTCCCTGGCTTAGATATAAACATCATAGGCACTGTATTCCTCGCACTCAAAATTCTCCAATGTCCAGATTTCAGGTATGCGTTCTTTTTCTGAGCTCATTGCTGATGAAATATTTCAGGACACCGCAATGGTCGCCATGGATATATTTTGTTCTCATCAATTAATAGTATTTCATGGTTTATTGAGCGAAACAGCGGTAAGTCTGTCTCATCCAATTCCTTACAAAGATTGCATGCATACTCAATGAGTTCAGCTCTAGCTTGATCTAGATTTTCTTCTAACACTTCTACAGCTCTTGATGCAATCTTCATAACATCATCTCCTTTGATAGGTAGCGGTTCATCTGAATCTACTATCACACATGCGGGGTTTAGCCCCATGGTTATCCTATGTTGAAATATCCACAGTGTTCCCAAGATCAAATCATAATTTGAAAGGTTTGCAACATCAAAGTAGCATTTCCCTTGAATTTGCTGATATTGTAACTCTGCTTGCATTCCCCAATTGACTTTGGAGCACAACCCTTGGATGGCTAATTGCAGTGCCAATGGTTTTACTAATTCTACCTTTGTTAGTTTTAGCTGATCCGCCAAAGATGCTGATACAAAATCACCTAGTGATCCCGAATCCAGTAATGCGTGCACTGGTTGTCCGTTAATCTGGATGACTTTAACTATAGGCTTTGGTACCATGTGTGTAAAGTCTTTTGGAATTGTAGCATTTCATTGTAAAGCAGACAATGTTCCTCATGGAATTTGTATTCCAGCCAAAATTAAATTTGACTGATCTTGGTGCATGTGCACTTCATTTACTTTAGTTAACCAAGTATCCACATGTTCACAGATATCATGATTTTGTTTGGACTTTCACCCTTCAGGTGGTGTTTTCATAAGTCCAACCTTTTCAGATATCTGAGTTGTATCTTCATGTGACATAGAAAGTGAGTCTTCGCTCTCATCTGAGTCATCCGTGGATTTATCTCTTGAACCATTTATAGATGACTGATACATTAACTGTTGTGTTATTGCATTTATATACCAATTGACCAGATCAAACTTGGAATCTAATATTTTTTCATGTGTAAGTAAAACTACAGTCATTAGTAACCTATCCCAAATTCAAAAGGTTTCATATTCAGATACTATAATCCATCTCTCGTTTACTGGTAAGTCATTTTCTTGTCAGGAATATAATCCTGCACTTGTGTGCAAAGTCTGTAATATTCCCCATTCTAGAACTTTGTACATGGGAGGGCTTTTATCCCAGGGGTTATTTTTGGCCAGCTCAATATTTACTGCTCTTGCATGATGTTCTGCATACCATTTAGGTAAGTTAAAATCTGCTTCGAATAACAAGTGTGTTTCCACAAATTCATCTTCACAGAGTTCTTGATCCATTATAATATGCTTTCCTCCTTCTATCTGATAAACATGGAATCGACTTTCATTTGCTGGTAATTCTTCAGTTTCAATATCTCTAGGATATGGATGCATTAATTATAATACAGCCATTGCCCATTTTGCTGCAAAATCTCCTATTCAATATTTCGGCGGTTTGTTCAAAATCTCGGCTTTATCTGAGACACATTCTTCTATGATCTGGACACTCACGCTACCAACATGAAGTTCCTCGATCATTGCTGTTGTTTTGGCTAATTCTCGAAGCCCATCTATATCTCAAATTTCAATATTGTAAGAAGTCATTCCAGGAGGTTTATTTCCTTTTAATGTCATCATCTTGCCCTGAGGACAATCACGTGCCATATGGCCAGGCTCTTTGCATCTGAAATATTTACCAGCCACCCACAGCTCCTCTTTTTCTTTATCAGTGAGTCAAGATGGTAAGTCATTTGTTTTTCCTCCTGATCAACACTTATCTTTATTTTCCTGATGATCGGGAGCACCCCCGGTGCCTCAATCATTCTTTTGAAAATTATGTTAATTAGTTCCTCAATCATAGGCTTTAGCCGGGTTGGTCTCAATCGATTTCCTCAGTCCCGTTTAAAAATTGACCACCTCCTGATAATTGTTGGCAGTTTGATCAATTTTTGTGTCTGTCACCACCAACACGCTCTGATACTTCAATAATCTGTGCTGCATCTTTCACTTCAGTCCAGCTGGATGTTTCTGGATTATAACGATCACACCAGAGTGCTCGTTGTATGGACTGTCATAAGCCATGCCAAAATGTTGATACCTTTTCTCGCTCATCAATTAGTCCAATCATATTACAGATCTCTTCAATTTTGTAACTATATTCCAATACTGACTTCCCATTCTGGAACACCTTATGCAATCGTTCACGTTGGCATTCTCAGTAATCAATAGGAAAACAATAATTAAACATTGCTTTGAAAAAATCTTCAAGGTTCCAATTGTAAGTTCCTTTTGTTACTATTTCTTGTGTATAGAAATCATAAGCCTTTCCTTTCAAATGATAGGAGAGCACAAATATGCAACACTTACGGGACACCTTCCCCACCATTACATAATCTGTTCCTTCCATTACAAATTGGTGGAAACTACACGCATCTGCTGTGCCATCGTAATCTTTTGGCAGTTTCAGTTTTATCTTTGATCGCTCCAAGCTGGAACTTCGGCTACACTGCTTCAATCGCCTTCAGGGTTTCTTTGCATGCGACTTTCGATGTTTTTGGCTTTTGGACCTATGCCTCGTCGTACTATCTCCAGATCTGCTTTCTGAGCTGCTTGAACTCGAAGAACTTGAACTAGAAAAACCACCAGAGGGTGTAGGTGCATCTTGCGTCAACAATCTTTTATGCACTTCTTCTAATGCTTGTCCCAGATAGCTATTCACCATAATCTGGGTTACTGGTTTATTTATAGGGTTTAAAGTTGCTTTGGGGCCTGTTTTCCCTGTCACCATATCTGTGACTTGTTCAGCAACAGTTTCAGCCATTGGAGTGAGCTTTGAGCTCACTCTGCCCTTAGCTTTAATAACAGGTTCTTCATCACTTTCAGAGTTGTTACTCTGCACGTGTGTTTTCTTCGCACACTTTTTCTTATGGGTTGTAACCAGACGTTTGTCTTGTTTCTCATCCAGGATGTTTTGCTCTTTCGCAGCTTTACCTTTATCTAAGAGTTCTTTTGCTGCTTTATAAGAGGCTAATGCCACTTCTTGTGCATCAGTGTTTATTTCTTCAGGAGCAAAGTCGACAGCACCCCAATTTCTGGGGTCCACTCCTTTTCCTTTAGACGGTCCTTCACCTTTTGAAGACAGTTCACTCTCAGAAGAACTGTCTACTTCCAGCTTTTTGGTCACCTTCATATATCAGTTACGAATTTGGTTCCTTTCGTCCGGAGTCAATTTTTGTTCAGCTTCTACTATCACAGGGTCTGGTACTGGCACTAGTTCTTTCTTATTTTCTGCAGCTGTGTTAACTACTTGTCTAATTTTAGACTGCTTCTTTCGACCTTTAGACATGACCGTCCAAGGTCTCTCTGTATCGTCATTGTCACTTGAAGACTCAAGAGACAATAGCTTCGACCCTTCTTCCTCTGCAGTGGACTCAGAAGGTTCAGGCTGGGCACGAATGCCCCTTGAGACTTCATCATCTCGGATTTCATGCTGAATCACAGCGGTTACGCCAGTACGAGCGACATCACAATAAGTGCGTCAGTTCATGTCTGCGACTCGAGTGTACATCTCCGAGTCGCTAAGGGAGCGATCTCCCAGGTTAGTTTTCGCAGGGCTGATAACTGGGGACTCACCTCCAGTTGTAGCAGTTGACCTAGCAGCCCGAGTGCGGCTGCGTAAACTGTAATCAGAGATTACTTTTGTCGACATAGTTGTTTGTTGAATAAAATTGAACACAAGATTTTTACGAGCACAAACTGTCACCTAGCACAGATAGACCCGGTTGATCAGACCAAGACACCAGATGCGAGATGAGAAGTTAAGCAAGTAGGATTTTTGTAAGAGGGATTAGTTCTGTCAAAAATATGTGACGAAAGCATGATACGGTGTCGTCACACGGGGTAGAGCTTGGTCGAAAGACAGGTGAAATCACTCAATTGGCTCTAAGGTAGTAAGTACGATACATGTCCGTATTTATACTACTAGCGGGTAGTTTTCGGGATACGAGCTACGGAACGGAAATAAGAATATACAAATTAACTGAATAAAAAGATAAGTCCTCGATCGCGAGGTTTTGGATTCGTGATGGTCACGTTTTCTCTGCAATACCCTAATTCAGGTCCCATACTGCCAGATTCTCAGCGTCATAATGCATAATTCACTCCTCGAGGCTATGCATTATTCATTATGCATTATGCACCTCATCTGCCTGCGTCCCACCATGGTTCCAATGCAAATCCCATGCATTATGAGAATTATGCATTATTACGTTATGATAATATGATTCCTCGATTATCCCTGCATGCTATACTCCTGCTTTTGCTTTTACTCGCTTTCGAATCGTTGTAATTGCCTGGGAACTCGACTCAAGTTCTGACCACTGTCGAAGCCACAAACTCCGTACTAGGCGTCGAATTTTCAAGTTCTGGACCCCACCAAAGATCTTCAAGGAACTGCATACAAGACTCAGAGCATGATATGCTATATGAATTCGGCGGCTTCTACTACTAGAGCATTCATAAGGTGCCACCAGGGGCCCCTGCTTTCAAGTTCTACCTGTCTATTCGCTCGTGTAGTATGCCTGCGTTTGGGACCTGTCACTGTGGTATTAGGTAATGCCAGTGCAGCCCCCATGTCTCTGTTGCCCTCTGCAACTAGTCTGCTGCTTTACTGGGCCCTCCGGCCGTGGCGGGATCCTCTCCTAAATATGCCTCCGAATTCGGGACGCGCTGGCTTTACTACTTACTGCTGACCAGTCCCATTGGAGCCCGGCCCGAACAAGATGCCAGTTAGCTTGGGGCAGAGCATCAAAAGCTCTGCAAATCACCGAAACTCGCTGTCAGTCACTAAGTATGCGCGTCCATCATGATCATCCTCATGCGAGCACATCGTGAATCTGAGTAATATACTCAAGCGCATGGTACAAACAACCGGTAACCTTATGTACAAGTCCAAGCTATTAATGGTCCCTCTAATCGGTCTGGCCGATGTATAGATAAACATAACGTGACGGAGACGACACAGAACGCAGATAGACAGGACAGAAGTAGAGACAAAAAACTGACCTTGATCATTTTAAAATCCTTTCCATGCGATCCAGTACTACATCTACACCTCTGATAAGCGTTGTTACATGGCGCGGAAAAATCACTGCCTTATCCAGCCC
>QOVE01001268.1:0-31105 GCA_003521275.1 Tricholoma sp. MG99
GAAGCAATCCGAGCTTTTCGAGACTGCGAGATCACAGCTGGACGATGGTCTGAATCTCTGGAAAATACAGATCTGCTCCCAGGAATGAAGATCTCCCCTATGTTCGTGGTTTGGCAAAATGAGAAACCTCGAGTGGTTACAGATCACTCTCACTCAGGTATCAACGACAGCATTCCTATTTCAGAAGCTAAGGTCAAGTACGATGACATGTGATCTTTCAGCCAAAATCTGCACAATGCTCAATCTGCTAACCCAGGCCGACATCTAGTGACTTTTAAGTCAGATGTCACATCTGCTTTCCTCAATCTGCCAGCCCATCCCATCTTTCAGCTTCATCAAGTTGTGAGGATTGAAGAAAAATTGTTCATAGTTCGCCACCTCGTTTTTGGCAACCGTGCTTCTCCTCGATGCTGGTGTGCCATATCTGGATTGCTCTGCTGGCTTGGTGTTCGAAAACTCAAGATTAATGGCTTGCATGTCTACATGGATGACTTTTTTGGCTGGGATTATGCTGATAACCTTGCTTGGTATTGAGGAAAACTTCGCCCATGTCACCAAGTACAATTCTTGCTTCTCTGGGAATCAATTTCTTGTCCTTTTGAAGATCGTAAGCAGGATCATGGCGAGACATTGAAGATAATCGGTTTTTGGGTGGACATCAATGCAGGCAGTATATCCTTATCCCCCTCCTCTGTATCCGAGATCATTACAAAGATTGACTTCTTTCTCGCTACTCCAGGCTGTTCTCCATCCCTTCAAGCATGGCAGCGCCTGGCTGGACACTTGAACTGGATGTTAAATGTGCTTCCATGGGGACGACCAGCCTTGTCAGAACTGTATCGCAAGATTAGCGGCAAATCCTGGTCACACTGTGGAATTCCCATCAATGCGGCTGTCATAATCGACTTACTGTGGTTGAAGGATATCATTCCAGCAGCGATTGGGATCTACTTTATTGATACAGGATTTTGGGTTGATCATGAAGCTGACATGGTGATGTGGACAGATGCTAGTCTTCGCAACACCCTGGCATTTGTCTATTCTAACAAGGGCTTCATCTACCCCATTAGGCCTCCTCTTGTGGGGGTCAAAGTGGACATTTTCTTCCTGGAATTGTTAGCTATCGCATCAGCCGTTCACCACGCAGGTTCTTTAGCACGTCCCCCTCGACGCATCCTCATCTGGACAGACAGTCTGGATTCTGTGGCTATTCTGAACTCCCTTCGGACAGCTGAGTCACTACACAATGCTCCACTGCTGGCCATCGCGGATATCATTCTTCGTACTGGAATGGATCTTCGTGTTCGATTCATCGAGGGCAAGAAAAATGTGCGTGCCAATATGTTATCTCATCTGCTGATAGACGAATATCAGAGCAAATTCTCTGCTGACCATGTCGAGAGCTTTACTACCCCATGGGAGCTTCTGCCGGCGCAATGGAGAGAGTACTTTTGAGCGCACTGGGGGGGAAGAAGGCCATTCCACATGTGCCTCGCCCCCCCATGGAGCTGGCAGACCTGGATGCCTGTGCTCTGTATTTGCAAGTGAACTCTATTGAACGCTCAACATTGAAAAACTATGCTACCGGTGCTCGAGACTACATCAACTTCTGTATTCTGCACTCTCTTCCGTTGGATCTGACTCCCACAACCTTATCTCGCTATATTGCATATTCATCTCAGTTCATCGCTTCCGGACCGAAATATCTCACAGGCATGAGGCATTTCCTCAAAGACCTGTATCCCGACTTTGACGATAATCGTGCTCACCCTCTTGTAATTTCTACCATTCAGGGCTCAAAGAAAATACGAGCAGATCCTGTCAAGAGGAAACTGCCTCTTTGTCTAGCTCATTTACAGTCATTCCTCAATGTTGCTCACTGCACAGGAACATACGACGATAATTTATTCATTGTTCTGCTGACTTGCACTTTTTACAGTTGTCATCGTATGGGCGAGTTGGTTCAGAAGAACGATCACAGTCTATTCAATTGGAGGAAGATCATTAAATGAGCGTCACTGACCTTCGAAGGAGGACGCGCACAGTATCGCCTGCTGTATCACAAGGGAGATCCATTCTATCGAGGTTGCGATGTCATTTTGACAGCTCAAGATGTTGCGGATCCTGTAGCGCTGCTCCAGGATTACGTACAGATACGAGATCATCTCCATGGTGCCAAGGCAGCTTTGTTCCTTTGCGAGAATGGCACTCACCCTACTCGCTCATGGTTTGAGCTCAAATTCTTCACTGTTCTGGATCGTCGGTTCGGTGGACATTCTCCATGCACAGGTTATGCAACCTTTCTAGCTTCGCTGGGAGTTGCAGAATCTATCATTCAAGCTGTTGGAAGGTGGTCCTCAGAGGCTTGGAAAATTTATATCCGGGAGAATCCCGCGGTTAGAGTGGAACAGCAATTGGCAGTCCTCCGACTACGTAATTAACAACATTGCTCTATGCTACTCGCTTTCCATCTTTTCTCACCTCCACCACCCCCACACACATCATCATCAGCATTTTTAGCGTGCCCGCTCCCTCGCATATTTCATTTGGGGTCCATCTAGGCAGATCTCATTTTCTGCTATGTCCTTACTATGCTGAGTCAGCAGCAGAGGTCGTCGTAAAAGCGGGTTCCGAGGGTAAGGAGCATTTTCGTAGGCCTCTGCGCCACCTCATGATCCCATGACTAGCTTCGCTATCCACGAACGGTCTCCCCTTTTCACATGGTCCGTGCCCTGGTGCTAGGGGCTAGCAGATGCCAGGGTATAAGACAGTTGAAGTGTGATTAGGGGACTCCTGTGTTGCTTTCTCTCTACCATCGCTCACAAGCAACACAGGTAAGTGCCTCGCTCATATTGCTGCTAGTTTCTTACTTTTTCAGTATTGTTATCTAAGGCTTTGCTCAGGCTTTGCCCACCCAAATAACAATTACTCGCATTGTAAGAACTCCCACAATCCTTTTCAGTCTGATCTCATCTAGAACTTCACTTTCAGGATTCATCTGGTTTATCATTATAGCTCCGCTATTCTTCCCAGTTGAATCTTCCTTGTGAGCGGATATCTTCGTCCGTTTCTATCTGAGATCCCTGACCACGGTCACATGACATCTACAGGCTTCATCGAACCGTTTAGTAAACGTTCGATTTTCTTGCCTCACCCTTCCCTCCCTTTTGATTGTAAGCTTGTGTATGTAACTTTATTATTCTTGTATGTAACATAGTAAAATGGTCTCTGTCTGCTAGTATGTAACTAGCATATTTCATTTGGGGTCCGTCTAGGCGGATCTCGTTTTCTGCTATGTCCTTACTATGCTGAGTCAGCAGCAGAGGATTGTTAGTAAAGAAGACTACTCGATATACAGTCACGAGTCACTAGACCGGCCCGGGCGCGCCTTGTGATTGGTTGTCGGCGGCGTCGCGGTCGATTCGGACCTATCCGGACTCGAGCGACTACTAGTACCTGCCGTTCGACATCCACATTTTCAAGACTCTTTCAGCCTCGTTAGTTAAAGGAGCACCGAAGCTCTAGACATCGTCGGGAATCAATTTGAATACCTCATGTTTTCCAAGACAAATAATGATGATGGCCTCGATGCTCCACGCGTAGCACAGTGGGAAGGCGACGAGTCAGAGGAAGACACAGCTGCGCTCAGCAAGTCGGAACGATCTCAATTGGTAGGTGGTATTCTTATTCGTATGTTTGAAGCACTAAAGCACGTCTCAAAGAGCATTCTCCACCATGGTAGGTGCTTTTTTTTGTCCGTATCAAAATTTCAAAAGCTGTGCAATAGATCTATCCGACCTGCCGCTTGGAATATTACGAGCCCAGCAATTTGTCTCTCAAGCAGAAGTCAAGTCTGAGTCTGAAGACTATGATTCAGATGATGAAGATCCACAAGACAGTACGCCGTATGCAAAAGACAAACATGAAGGCATAGGACCTAACAAAGTCAGGTCTTCCCTCGCAAAGCGTTCAAATAAGCATGCGTAAGTCATCTGCTGGCGTGCTTCAATTTCTAACGCTTGCTCGAAGACCAATGGAGACTACCTCGAAGAAGCCAGTTACTCGAAGAAGAACTATCGTCAAGGTTGAAGTACCAGTAGGTTTGAATTTGAATGGGTGTCAAGTCACAAGTGGAAGCTGATCTTGTCCATGAAGCAATCTCGAGATCCGCGTTTTCTCCCACTTGCTGGAGAATTTTCAGCAGAGAAATTTCAAACGCAATATGGTTTTATTGCAGACGCTCACAAGGCAGAACTTGATACTTTGCGACAAAACTTGAAACGTGCAAAGAAGTTACTTTCAACTAGTCCTCAGAATCTTTTTATTGAACGGGATCAAGAAGTGAAGAGGCTAGAATTAGCGGTCAAGAGGGCTGAGAGTATGGTCAATAAGGATCACAAGGACATGACCGAAAGACAGGCGCTACTCAAGTTGACAAGAGAGGAGAGAGAAAAGAGGAAGCAAGGGAAGAAGCACTGGTGGATGAAGGAATGTAAGTGGCTGTCCGGAAGCTATTTTATGGTCTAAAGTTTACTTGGAGTTATTCAGCTGACAAACGGGATGTGTTGGTACGGGCAAGGTATGAAGCACTTGCCGCGGAAGGCGGTGGTCGAGCAATAAAGAAAGCGATGGAAAAGAGACAAACTAAAATCAGTCAGAAGGAGAAGAAGTCGAGACCGTTCCCCAGAAAAGGATTCGGTGACATGAAGGAGCGTTCTCGCCGAGATCTTGGACAAGGACAGTCCAGCAAGAGGCGTAGGATGGCCTAGAGTGGCTAATCAGATAGCCATTGCATTACATATATGATAATAATCTGATATGTATTGTCTTATTTCTATTTTTGGCGACTAAGTGGATTTTATGGCACTATCATGGCATTTCCCAAGAACCCAACTTCCTTACACCTAGTATGACTGGCCTGAATCCCTGGCAGCAAAGGCACGCCTATCCTCATCCCCAAGTAAACCGGGTTCCATTCGCCAACGACAGCTCAGATATATACAGAGGACGAACGCAATCTCCAGCTATAGGCACTCTCAGTCCCGATGATAGGGTTTTGGGGTCATCACTTTTGAATCCCATGGTCGGAAGAGGGCGGCTTGGAGCACTTGCAGAGAAAGTGGAACTAGCAATCACTCGGTGGGCAAGGAGAAACTCGTCTGCTCGCTCTTCATTTTTATCTGCTAGTGCTCCCGCTACAAACGCATCACAGACTGCCCCGAGTCGACGTCGAAAACGGCACTTGAGTGTGGGTTCTTTTTCGACTGTTCAGTCCGAACGGGATATTGATATTGTGGCTCGAATAAAATGGATAAAAACTCGAGAGGAGCAAAGGCACATACCACGAGGATTCACTTTATATGTACCACCACCTTCTAATTCTGTTGGGCGACCGCATGAGCCAATGATGCGACCGGTCACCAGAACTACCTCCTTGTCGCTCATTCTGAATCAACTGGAGTTGACCCTCAAAGCAACTCCCAAACCCCGACGCGCTCAACGACAGAACCGAGTATCCAAGGACCCCACAGCATCTCATGATTATTATGCGTTCGTAGGAGGTGCGATGACTTCAGCCGATTTTCCTTCTTTTTCTAAACCCAACGATCTGCATGAAGGAAAAGTTGGAGATGAGCCACGAATTCGGGACAGGCCAACGGCTATCGGACCAGACGCGCATAAACCGAAAGCTTGGTTTCTGGATGTTGCTTCGCCGACATGGGAAGATTTGCAAGCAATTAGCATGGTGAGGGATTAAATTTTATACAGCATACACGCCCCAGGTTGGCTCAGCTTTCCAGTCACTTCCAAGTCGTCTTCATCCTCTCACGTTAGAAGACATTCTACAGCGTGACCCTCGCGAAAAGCTGGAACTTTTCCCAAAGCTTGGCTATTATTTTATCTCTTTTCGAGCGATCACAAGTCAGGGTGCTAAGGAAAGTCGCGATAGAGACAGCATCACCGATGTTTCAGATGACTCTAGTCAGGACGATGGATTTATTGGAGCAGCAAATGTCTACATGGTTGTTTTCAACGGAGGTGTTTGCTCCGTAAGTAATGTTTACACCAGCCATACCTTTTCTTATGCTCCATAGTTTCACTATACGGATATTTCAGGTGTGTTGGTGAACACGTATGCACGGAATATGCGGTCACACAGATTCTTAGAACACACTGATCGTGTTATAAATCGGATTGTACAGTTAGAGGAAGAACCTATCAACATGTCCTCCAGTGGGTTATCACGGGTCGTCCTATTATACCTAACGCCATAATCACGTTCTGGCTACATAGACTGGATCGCTCATGGCATTTTGGACTCAATTGTAGATTCCTTTTTCCCGCTACTAAAGGATATAGAGGAGGAAGTTATCGCCATTGATAATGCGGTTCTCTTGGATTCCGATCTGGTGCGACCAATTCAATTCGACAATCAAGACGAGGTTCCAAGCTCAACAAAATTAGAAATGGGCAACACGTCACAATGCCTTGATTTTCATGAAAAGACTACTGTACAAACTGGCCCCGTTAGCCCCTTCAGACCTTCACCCCGACTCGCCCCTACGCTCTTCCGGCAGTTTAAAAGGACAACGGATAATACCAAGCAATGTAGACGGACAACAGACAAGATTCGGATAACGATTGCAGCACTCTTTACTGGTTTACAGCCACCTACTACCCATTTCACTTTACGGCGCATAGCCAGAACACGGAAATTAGTTAATATGCTAACCCGTTTACTTTTAACAAAATCGAAGGTGATCGCGCAAATCAGGAAGCGGCTCCTGACTCCGAGCCAATCTGGACTTGGAAATGGAACAAACAAGAACGAGGATATTGAAGTATCCATCTATTTGGGAGATGTGCAGGGTGGGCTGTTTCTTGATGCCATTTGAATACTTATTTACAGAATGTTTAGATCATATCTTGACATTGCAGCATTCCCTCGCTCACTGTGAATGGATGCTCAGCAAATCCCATCCTGCGTATCTCTCCCAATTGCAAACCACGGCGGGGTTCGTACGAGCAAGAACCGATAAGGCTGCGACATACCTTACATTCGTCAGTATGGCTGTCATATGTGTTCAACCCCTTATTGGTATTATGCCACCACATTCTTATGAATATTTCAATACAATCGTTGTTTCCAGGAGTTTTATCACTTAATGTCACTGTCCCACAATCACCAACTTCCTATCATGGTTTCGGGATTGTGGTTGTGCTCTGCAGCTTGATTCTTGGTGGTTATGCCTACGTTGTCAGATGGTGGTGGATCCAGGCAGAACGACGGCGCTCAGAGCAATCCTCCAAACAGATTGGCCTGAGGAGGCCACCACGCCAATAGTAATTCTATCACTATATTTGTTGTATATCGGAATCAATTATCTTTCGGCTATCTGCAATAGAATATTATTCAATAGCCTGTGTTTGTTTTGGGTTGAGCTTGCTGTGCAACAACAGTTGCCCTGCGTCGCCTAGCTCTGCTTGCACTGTGGATTGTTGGTGAGAAGGGATGCCTTGGATATGCCGGGTAGCGGTCACCTTTGGCATGCAATAATACCTGCTTCCGCTCTAGTTCTTGGAACGTTGATTGTAATACGGATCTATGGCGCCGCAATGTTTCATCGGTACGCATGAGGTGCTCTGATTCAGAGCGGATATGGTTCAAGCTTTTCTCGACCTCTTCCTGGAGTATTTCTAGACCAGCCATTTGTTCAACGTAAATGTCTCTAATCTCTTCCCATTTCCGACCTGAAAAGCATCCAGCTTATAGAACACTAGCCATATAAAGAAGACTGACCAGAGGCGTAAACGTCATGGGCTACTGACGAATATTTTGACACCTGAGCCGCTAGCTCACCATCATCAGCCCAGGACACTGTCTTGACGAAGTCACCCAGGCTAGAACGTTTGATACAACTTCTTCTTCTGCGAATTTCAGGTCTTGGCATATCAAGTTCCTGCTTCGGAGGGATAGGAGCTGATTCGCTGTCAGGCAGTAAATTCTTAGGATCTGGACTGGAAAGGTGTGATATAAACTTTTGAGGATCAATGGACAAGTCATAGCCTGTTTTTGGATCGCGTAGGCGCAGGAGATGAGGTAAGGGAGGTGGCGAAGACGGCGGTTTAACCAGAGTGACAGCGGACCGCGTTGGTAAAGAGACAGATTTGTCAATCGAAGGTGGCCATCTCGATTGCTGGGGTAGGGGCCGAGCTTCAGGGAGTTCATGGAGTCGCGTGGATTCAGTAGACGGTACAGACATCTGTCGAGATTGATGTTTAGAAGAGGACAAGCCTGGAAGTACTCCAGGTGAATAAACGCGCTCTGTGTTTCGCCTCTCAGGATGAGAGATCTCAAACTCCGTGGACCGAGCGGGGGGCTGTCGCAAGAGGGCATTGGTACGTTTTTGCTGTTGCTGAAACCACTTCTCCATTGCCTTGACCCGGAAATCAGACGGAGCGATGATGGTTTGAAAAGTGAAAGGGTCGCCAGGTTTCCTTGACGAAGGATTTTTCGCAAGCTTCTGACACTTGCGAATCATCCTATCCTTGAGATGACGAATTTCCAATATACGCTCCCAGGAGACAGCCGACTTTTTCTTCAGTTCGAATACTTCAAATTTGAGAAGCTGTTCGTACATCGAGGCGGTCCCTGGAGGTAAGAGAACCTAGGATAAAGTTTAGTGCCTGTTTACAATGCAAGCTGTAAACCAACCTTCAACTGATTGGGAGTGTCGGTAGTCTGGATGTATCTCCATCCCTTGGGAGTCTTTGCATCATAGGCATCAAGCTGACCTCTGACTGGGCTGGAAGGGAAGGGGTCAAGCTGAGTAGAGCTATCGAGTGTCGAGTGTTGTAGCATGACACAAACAAGACAATGAACTTGGGGCGATATATATCAAAGCATGTTGTGATTTCGACATTTTCACACACACGAGGCATGCAAACCCATTCAGTGCAGCTGAGTTCTGGCTGAGCCAGGCTGAGCCCCGCTAGAAGAACAGTAAGGGATACGAGAGATCAAGCTTGTCGACACGCTCCTGGCTATTATTGTGTATACAAGCCCGATGGTAACTCTATTTAGTATACTATTACTCTGCCCCAGAATATCGTGGGAAAGGTTTATCGTTTCCCCTCCGCATTGGAACTCACTGTATTTATTGCTTCATCTCATGTCCTCGTCGTTTGCTCGATACGAATCCTTCCTCATTAACAATGTTTCCACGATATCATCCTTAGAGTCCTCGTTGAGGTCTGTAACATGGTTTTTACCAGGCAGATTCAAGGACGCTGAGCTGGCGTCTGAAGTCCGTCAGTTATTGCCGCCACTCAGTCTCTCATGATTCTCGACTGACATACATTCCTCTTCCTTCTTTATAGTTTCTGCGCTGCTAAATGTGATGAGCATGTACCACGATACTCTCCTTGCTAGAATCGTTAGAAACGATCGTAGTTATCACCCACTTATCCCGGCTTCACTTCACACTCGTTTTACAAAGGCCTGGTCCGAAAGAAGTCATATTTATAAATGGACTGCTAGGGCACTGGAGCTCATCAGATTCACCGAACTCCTGGTGGAAATGGGTCTTCGAAGAAACACATCTTCAAAAACAAGGTGGAGAGGTGTCGTCCTGTTGGAAGTCATCAAGTAGTTGATTGTCGATATTGCACTCTTTGTACCTGCTGACGTTCCCGTTTTTCACAGAGCAATACTCCGACTGTTCTTGCTACGCATAACCCGGAGACCACTGCTGTCACCTCCAATTCCAGAACGTGAATTTGATCCGACCACGCTTCCACCTTCAAGCCAAGAATCTTCGCCAACTCTTGCTCCTTCATCTCCCGCTTCTTCGCCTCCTGCTACCCCTGACCACCTCCGTAACAACCATTCTCCTCTTCCTCTTCATCCGTTACTTTCGGGTTCTCATATGCACGCCGATACGTCTGTTCAGGACTATCTTTTGCCAAAGGCTATGACAACGTCCTCCGTGAAACTACCGGTTTCCCTTATTCAGACACTATCTTCCCACCAACACTGGCTTGGAGAGATTATCTACATCCTTAGACCTCTCGCATACGGTATGGATCACGGTGGACTCATGAGAATGATTCTGATTCTTTGTAGCCTCGTTGCTCGCCTTCGATCGTCGTTCTGATCGTCCCCTCGTCACACTCCTCATCATGGAATTCATATCTAGAAATTTACGCAGACAACCAGCAGCATCCGCTACTCTCGAACGGTCGGAATACGCAAGGCGAGATAGAGATATTCTATGGTATCTACTTAGGGGATCCATCTGGAAAATGTTTTCTCGGTTAGTATATTTCTTCGCTGTTTTCTCCACTTCGTATCTCAAACTGTTCTTCAGCCCGAAACTAGAGGTATTTGCTGACAGAGTATCCCAAGCGCCATTGCTCGGGTTGTTTGGCGCATTTGTACATGACTGGATTCCATTGATCGATGAATACTATTACTGTAGGTGATACTTTTGTTTTCAATCGTGTGTCCGACTGACTCGTCCTTAGATACCTCTCCTTGATTGAGGATTCTTTCTCTTCTAGTGCCCTTGGTTGCTGTGTAAAATAACTATCTTTATTGGTAATAGTGCCTCCGATAGTTCATAAGACTAGAAGCCTTTAGCTGGTCACCGGCATTCCGGTAAGTAGGCAGCAAAAATCATTGTGCAATGGCTGCCCCGTCTTCGGGATTTATTCCTCCCCTTCACAGCAATGAAGTCTACACCGCTGAGAGTTCTGATGACTCATGGACGAGACTCAGCCGTTATCCAAAGCGACTCTTTGCTTAGTTCAGTTATAAATGTAAATGCTTCATGTCCTCCTTCTTTCCTTTTGCCTGACAAAGGGTATAAAGGATATGGAAAGTATTGACAGACCGGATTATACGAGAGGGAATTCGACAAAACAATATTTATAAGTTGATTTCCCGCGAGTCGGTGAAGCGGTCCGCACTAAGTATTGATGTTACAATCATCTCGAATTCAGGCTAAACATGTGCTCCAAGTCTACTGCAAGCTTAGGGCCTTAAGATGGAAGCACCCCGGACCGACTCGGTAACGTCGATGGCCGCCTGAACACATTATTGCTCCCTCATGACGTTTCCGGAGAACTCGACGGCTGAGAATGGACTCACGACTGGCCATAGATAAAAAGGAGCGGCTAGCGGACCTAATTTCAAAGTTCTTCCGTTGGCGCCGCCCTTACCAGCCTCACCTTGATTGTTTGCAATGTCTAAGTCGGCAAAGATGTAGGTGTCAGAAGTACTCTTTGCTCTACTTGTGAAATTGAATCGCGAATCCCGTCTTAGCTACTATGACTCTGATGCCAATTTGGACATCCTCAAAGACAAGAAGATCGTTTTCTTAGGGTCAGTTCAGTTCAATTATAAAAGTACTTCCCCCTGAAATACTATCATATCTACAGTTTCGGTAACCAGGGTGCAGCACAGGCACAGAACCTGCGAGACAGCGGAATTCCCAACAACAGCATCTTGATTGCCAACCGTGAGGATTACTATGCTGACAATGCCAGATCAAAAGGCTTCATAGTCGAGCACGACTTTGGGAAAGCAGCTGCAGTGGCAGATGGTGAGTAGCATAGTACGATTAGGAATCTCGCCGACTGAACAACTCGGTTTACCAGTTCTCTTCCTTTTGATCCCGGACCAGGTCCAGCCGAGAATATTCAATGAACAGTTCGCCCCTCGACTGAGAGACACAGTAGCAATCATTGTAGCTAGCGGCTACAATGTGTTCTACAGGTTACTTCACTTCACACCCAAGCAAGACGTCGTTATGGTTGCTCCAAGGTACGCCGGCTTATATTGTTCGCTATAGTAATAACTGCCCCTACAGAATGATTGGCTCTTCGGTGAGATCTTTATACGAGAAGGGGCGTGGTTTCCCCTGTTTTGTATCGGTGGAAGAAAATGGAACCGGCCACGGCTTATCCATCGCACTGGCCATATCTCGTGCCATCGGTGCCACAAGAGCCGGAGCTATTGCGTCTTCTGCCCGGGAAGAAACTGCGATGGATCTGTTTGCAGGTACCTCGTTCTATTTCTCGCTCAGGCTGACCATCTGATAGCAATGCTTCTTTCAGAGCAAGCGCTCTGGCCGAATATAATTATGCTCTTCAGGTAAGTAAGACTGGTCCCAATAAAAGGGCTAACAGCCAAGCAATAGTACGAACATAGAGAAGCATTCAGCGTTCTGAAAGAGGCTGGCTGCTCTGACGAGGCTCTTTGTTATGAAATGTAAGCACATAGCTAAAATTCTGGAATCAACACTGCAACTTGAACTTACATATTCCAAGGTGGATGTCCAAAGAGCCTGCAGAAATTTTTGAGCGAGCTGCCGAGGATGGCTTTATTCGACAAGTGAGGGGCCACGGTGTCCTGAACAGAATGAAACATGCTAACAGAGGTGTAGTTAAAGCATCACTCGATAGTATCCCAGTTTGGACAACTAAGTGGAGCATTGGCACTTGACGGTAATGCTGCTCGAGAACATTTCAAGCATATATTATATAACCAGGTATTTATCATCGACATGACTGGTTTGATCATTTACCAATTTACGTAGATTTTGAACGGAAATTTTTGCAAAGAGTTTAGCAAGATCGAGGATGCCCTTGAGAGGGATGGAGTAGACAACCCCCTGCATGAATTGTACCAGAAAGCAGAAGAAAGTGAGCTTGTTCAGGCCGAGAAGAGGGTACGAGCAAGGCTATCTGGACTTGAAGCTTGAACAAAGCTTGAAGGCTCTAAAGGCCATTATCGGATCAAAATGATCAAATGACTTTGGCGGGCGTCGGATGTTTGTTCTATATATATATTATAATATATACTCTCAAACATATGTCAATAACCGTCCTTACAATAACAAAGCCTTGTAAACAAACTGCTGTCTTCCAGAGTCATGTCTTCTCCCAACGGTAAGATGGACGTTGACAGATCACCGAATCCTAGGTCGTATGTACACATAGTCTCGTCTTAGAACATACTCACATTATGTTATAGGTCCCGCAATCCGTCAACAGATACTCATCGTACCAGAAGATCGCACCGCTCTACTTCGCGAGAAAAAAGACGTCGTGACCATGGAGATCACGAGGAAAGGCGCAAGAGAAGTCGTAGCAGAGACCGATATCGCGACAGAGACCGCTCAAGAGAGAGACATGGCGATAGAGATCGCGAGAGAGATAAAGACCGACGCCGTGAAAGAGATGAAAGAGGACATCGCACTGACAGACCTCGTGCCAGTGGTGACGGTCGACATAGTCACCGAGAGCGCAACCGTGATCGCGAAAGAGAAGACAGAGATAGAGACAGAGATCGTAGACGAAGAAGGGATGACTTGGATGAGTCTAGTGAAGTGGAAAGTCGCTCAAAGAGGAAACGATCAAATGATATCCTCGATGAGATAGCTCCTCCTCCCTCCAGTGCACCTCCACCACCTCCACCACCTCCCAGAGATAGCCCGCGTGTCGACCGTGGGGATCGTTCTTTGGACCGCAAAAATGGAGATCGACTTCCTAGGTCGCCTCTTGATCCGCGAGACGAATTTGATGACCCACCACGATATAGGAGCGAGAGAGATTTTAATCGTAGGGATACTCGAATGCCTCCTCCTGATGAAGATGTCATCTCTATCGGACGACGAACGAAGAGTCCTCTTCCCCCGATCAGGCATGTCCTCGTTTTTCACATGGTGAGTTTGATGACGAATTTATTGTTGTTGTAGGCGGGCTTCCCCGGTCTATGAAGCTCCTCCCGAAGAACCATACAACCCTGATGAACCTAAGGAAGATGACTCAGAAGCTCGATCTGTTTTCGTTTCACAACTTGCTGCTCGTTTAACTGCGCGAGACCTAGGATACTTTTTCGAGGATAAACTTGGCGAAGGCACCGTTATGGACTCGAGGATCGTTACGGATAGACTGTCACGTCGCTCGAAGGGGTATGTTTATCATATCCTACGCCGTATTTCTATAGCTGATTCTTGCTTGTAGGATTGGTTATGTCGAATTTCGCTCCATTGATCTTGTAGAAAAGGCTATTGCCTTGTCAGGAACCGTCGTGATGGGTCTACCGATCATGGTTCAGCTGACTGAATCAGAAAGAAACAAGCTTCATCCAGGTGATGGGTAAGGTTGCCTTTACTCTCTTTAACTCTATTTAACCGCGTCCTGTCCAGGAACCTCAACCTCCCCCCCGGCGTTAGCGCGCCGCACGGAGCTATGCAGTGTGTCACTCTTTAAGTTTTTGTTTAAAAAACTCTGATTGACCGCCTATAGATTATATGTTGGATCCTTACACTTTAATCTTACCGAATCCGATATCAAACAGGTTTTCGAACCATTCGGCGAGCTCGAGTTTGTTGATCTTCACAGGGATCCTATGACTGGACGAAGTAAAGGTTATGCTTTCGTACAGTATGTCTTCACATCTTAGAACAATATCCTATTTCTAACTGTCACCTTAGGTACAAGAGGGTGGAAGATGCGAGAATGGCGCTGGAACAGATGGAAGGTTTCGAGCTTGCTGGTCGTACTGTAAGCTTCGCTTTTTGACTACGGTCTCATCTCTCTCAAGTTCTGCTTGCAGCTCCGAGTGAACACGGTTCATGAGAAAGGAACAGCCAGATACACTCAACAAGACTCCCTAGACGAAGCTGGCGGTGAGTCTGCGGCCTTTCGTAGTATTCGTTCCCTTTATTAACCTCTATTAGGTGGTAACTTGAACGCTGCATCACGTCAAGCGCTAATGCAGAAACTTGCTAGGATTGAACCAGCGCAGTCGAAACCTGAACCAATGTAATAATACTTGCTCTTCTTCTCCGATTTGCTTTAATTCTTTTCGTAAAGCATGAAGCCTACTATTCCTCAAGCAATGCAGTCACGATCTGTACTGCTGAAAAACATGTTTGATCCAGAAGAGTAAGCTCTACACGAGATATATGTAATCGCCTCTCCTAACAGATTCGCGCAGAGAAACGGAGCGTGACTGGGACAAGGATCTTGCAGATGACGTCAAGGGAGAATGCGAAGAGAAGTATGGCACTGTTGAAGCCATAAAGATTGAAAAAGAATCACAGGTACTATTTACCTTATTTGGAGAGTATCAGTTTCCTGACTCTCAACAGGGCGAAATTTACATGAAATTTGATTCCGTCGACACCGCCAAACAAGCAATCCAAGGTCTAAATGGCCGATGGTTTGGTGGAAAACAGGTCTCTGCCACTTTCATATCGGACGCAATCATGCAGGCGCACCAGTAGCCATGCTTTATTCTGCCCGTTGCAAATGTATCAAGCGGAGTCCGCCACTGAACTTTTCATCTGACCCTAACAGATACAAAACAAGCTTCAATTATTCGTTCGATTGCCTTCACTCTTCTCTTTTGGTAATTTTGATATCTCAGTGCGTGCTGTGCAGCTCTTGAACACCTCACTGTGGCAGGAAAGGTCGAATTTGCAAGATGCACAGGCAGGTTTTATTGCACATATTCTTCGGACGTCTTTACGCGTTCTCTATTCTCAAATAACTTCTCTCCACGTTAGATTACGACAAACGAGAATGAAATACGTTCGTTTGCCTGCATCTTGGACATTCAACCAGTAAGATAGTCATTTGGGCTTGGGAAGTACTAGTGTGGTTCACAATTTACTGAAGTTGCTGATGCCTGATGTAGGATTCGTAGGCATTTTGTTACTCCAAAGATTGTTTCTAATCAAGCATCTGATTTCTTAGTACATATAACGAAAAGCTGGTGATTTAGGTCCTTGGCCCAAGACTTGGGTATCGATATCTGCAGCGGTGACGTTCAATCCTTGAACTTGATTCCTTCTTCGATTCTCGACTCTCATGTAAATACCCATCCTGTGGGAATAGTCAATGATATGTGTATGCTTGTGCCTACGACTCACGATGAGACCAGAATCACACAGACACCCCCGAAAGCCGCTTTTATAGAATATTGCGTCAGTATCATAATCTGTCATACGACAGATACACACCTGAAGTAGCCAGTGCTTGTGAAACGATAGTCAACACGATGGCTAGGACCATACCATGACATCTCACCTGGGACGTATTTGGGCTCATCTTTAGCTCTGAAAACGTTGGTCGAAATCAGTCCGGAGGAGTTGGCCAAGGCCACTATGGAACGGGATTGACTACTATCTCCTTCAGAATGATAGTCACTGACCCATAACAGCTGCTACAACAGCGCGTCTTGATTCACTGGGTGTGTTATTAGAATACCTACAAAAATCTAGTTGATCGACTTGTTGTATAAATTAATATCCACTTACCAGGTGCTGACGAGCACAGAAGGTGCGAAGGCCTATTTTATCATCAAAAAGGACCGCGTGTATGATATAGAAGGACTCGCCCCACTCGTCAGCAAAAAGCAGGCAAAGTAGGCGACGCCTTGCTGTTCCAAGGGGTTAATACATCCGAGGATGACGAAGCCGATCACAGCTACTGCCAGCGGGATACATCTAAGCTCTGTTCGTCATGACTCTGCGTAGAGGATCAATCGACACTCACATGTGAATTGAGCGCTCACGGAAGTGGTCTGAAGAGAAGGCTAGAGCTAGGAGAGCCACTGTTCCGACAATGTTTGGGGCAACTGTGTAGAGATTCGTTTTGATGGTTGAATATCCGAGGCTTCCCACTATCTGTGGAAGAAAATTATTAACGCTGGCCAGTGGAACACCAAATGATATGCTGATAAGCGCCCATATGCTACAGCCCATTAGCAGTCAGCTTTCAGTGGGCCAATGAAAATCGAACGTAGACTTACAAATACATAGGATCCATGAACGGACGGAAGGCGTCACGAATGTTGAGACTCTCGTTAACAGCTACCGAGGAATCGGTAAGCATGCGGGCCTTGGCAATGTTTTTTTCACGATCACTGAGTAGCTTCCAAGTCGCGGGGGAACGGGGAAGCCAAAAAATGGCGAAAATGGCGAAACAGACGGTAAACGCGCCTAGTATATTACCATGTAGAGAAAGCTGCAAATCATAACTTTGAACAGTTTTACCTTCGATCCAAAACAAGTATTGCCAGGAATGGTGCTTCGGGTTCTTGATTTGAAAAACGCCAAATGCGATGAGGCCTTGATGCCCGAAACGTTCATGGAAGTTCTTGTTATCAATAACGAATGAACGAACCAGAGAATGCCCCCGATATGGAAGAAGCGGCTACAAAAATATTTGATAAGCAAGTAGGAATAGAATAAACTCTCGTTTTACCATAGAACAAACCGATTCGAGATGCGAGCTCGTCCCTTTTGTAGAAAGTTGATAGATAAAAGACCTGGGCCAGACCTTAGGTAAATCATGGTATGACACAGATGCATGAGCCCACCCACTACGCCAGGAAGCATGGCAGATTCAAAAATGCCCAAAAACCAACGTATAGCAAGGATTTCTGCTCGGTATCTGGTTTTGGCACCCCAAAACAACCGCTCAAAAATGTGACATACGTGAGAAGTTCTTCGCGATGCCCGCAAAAAGAGCCCTTGAGAGGGGTCTTTAGTGACCAGTAAATTGTATAGGTAAGGTAACGTCTACGAACATTGAACCCTGGTATCTCTTTTTATCAACAATACAATGATGGCTTGAAAAAATACACTTACGAAACCCATCATCATGAGAGGCAACACTCGAGCGGCAGAAAATCGTTTTACGAATAAGGCTATTGGAGTACCAAACCTAAGGTTTGTCCGAGTCAGCAAACGATCTAGAACATACTAGGGATGCATTCGACTCACAGACAGAGGGGAATCTGCGCACCCAAGTATAAATACTTTTTCAAGGTTAGATTGTCATAAGGAAGGAATACATAGAAGATCATAACCAAAAAATAGTACTGTATGAAAAAGAATTAGAATCGGGGGAGACATGCGATCTCGGCCGAATGCGGGTTTCAGCATACCTGATTTCCAGTCAGATGGATGTCCTATCGGTATACGTCAGTCCCTCTTAAGTTAAGACACCATAGCAAGTGACCAGAGCTATCCTACTTTGTCCCAATTATCCGTCTTAGCATTTCCAATATTACCCTTGTCCAGAGCATTGCATAGGTACCTAGTAGAATGAAATAAGTAATCCGAGTCCTTCGCTCCTTAGTAGCGCAGAATAAGACTCGCCTGAATGAAGGTTAGTGGACGAATGTTATAAGTGAAAATACTACATACACATGAAAGCTAGCGGAGGTAGAAGGAAAAAGTCGAATTTCCGAAGAAGGCGTCGTTCTTCCTTGGATGATATCGCGACATTATCTGCGCCTGGACCAGCTTCCTCCCCGCTCACCTTCTCCTTCGAATGTGTGGGCGTGACAAGCTGCGTGTCGTGCATCGCCGCTAATATTGTGAGTCCTCGACTCTCATGATCAAAGTTCATCATTGGGGCATTTATAAAGCTCAGTAAACCCACTGGAATTATCGAACCGGCCCGCGGAACGGCTTAGGATATCGATATCACGATCGTGCACATGGAACTTGGTAGTACTACCCCCGTATGTAGTACTGTGACAATGATCATGGTTAGCAATCTGGGCTACGATGACTGAGCCTGAGCAACTTTAAAGTCATCTGCATAATACGTCTGCAGACTCCTAGTCGAAGCTCCGCACTAGGAATAATCGATAATCACCCCCGTGGGGTTGCAAACTGTCGGGTTTCTGCTAGCGAGGCTCTAAGTATCTCTGATGTTAGAGTATCATGTACAGAAAACAAAGGACGACGGACCAGGCCTAGTAGGCTATTGCGATCGACTCCGAGTCGCCGACTTGCATGTCCAAACGTTAACGTGGATAACGGCGATACTGCGAGTGACAGGCGCAAGCGTGACTAATTATATGCCAGCCTGCCAAGTGCCAGTACAACAAGGAAGAGTGAAGTCGGCTCGGCCCGCTCAATTGACGATAATCGATAACCTATCGATGGCATGTGGTCACGGTTATTGTTAAGTACTTGCAAAGTCACAGGAGTCATAATTACCCCTGCCTGTGGATACGACTTTTCGCCGAGTCACTCTCTAGCAACCCATCGCCATTTCGAACAAACACGATGTCGCTAGAAAGGATCAATTCTCCTGAAAACTCCACTTCAATCTCTCATATTTTATGTTAGTTGCTGATCACTTCTGCCAGTCACTGACTGCTAAGCCCAAATTGTAGCACATGCGACCAAGGTCCCAGGACTCATTTTCCTCAGTGGACAAACCCCGGTGGATAAGAATGGAGTTTTGGTCGAGGGTGGAATCAAAGAACACACCGTAATCATCCGAATCATCTGAAAGTGTTGAGAACTGAGACACCGCCACAGGCCCAGTGTATCACCAACTTAACCAATGTGTTGAATGCCGCAGACTCGTCATGGGAGAAGGTTGTGAAAGTTAATGTTTACCTGAAGAATATGGATGACTTTGCAGCTATGAATGAAGTCTACGCGAAGGTATTATCACTTGGTTGTCTACCGTGACCAATGTATGGTGCAACGCCTCACATGCCAGCAGATGCTCCCCAACCCGAAACCTGCACGAACCTGTATTCAGGCAGGTAAACTTCCAAATGACGTCGATGTCGAGATAGAAGCTATTGCAACCACTTGAGCCCTGTTGTAATAGGACTTTAATTGAAATGTGCGCGTTGGGCTGTAGTAGGGATGGAGAGGTTGTGTAGGTTATAATTATTTTGGACTTGAAGGGGCTACCGATTTGGAAGTATAGGCCGGATGAGGCGGCCCGGATACGAGACGTGAATATATAGTCAAGGTCCTTGAGAGCGCAGGATAGCTCAAAAGTGTACAAGGTCGACGGTTCTGCTCAACAAAGCCTCCTCTGATGTCTGCGCAAACCAAAACCCCGTATCAACTGCTGGATCGACCTCGAAAGGCAGGCTTGGTCGACGAGTTCGTCGGCAGACCAGTGAATACTTTAAGGACTCCTGCAATGATAATAGACCGCAAACTGTTCGCCAAGAACTGTGCCACAATGCATCAGAAAGCCAAGACATGGGGAGCTAGCTTTCGGGCACATCTCAAGACCCATAAGGTACAGGGAGGCATCACTCTAAGACAAACTGACTTTATTTATGCAGACGACTGAGGGAACAAAACTTCAGCTCATTTCGACCGTGGATAAAACACAGGCTGTGGTGGTGTCGACCCTTATGGAAGCTTGGGAGGTGATGAGCGCAGGCCTCGTGGCTGATTCAACAGTCAAAGATGTCAGTATCAAATGTCTGGGAGAAAACACTGGCATAACAATCCCCAACATGCCCACAGATCTTGTATGGCCTCCCCGTTGCAGCCAACAAAATAGCAGACTTGTCCGCGTTGCAGGACAGTATAGCTATCTACGAGGGTGTGGTACGACTTCTGATTGACCATCCAGACCAAGTGCGCTTTCTGGAGAATTTTGAAAGGAACCGTGAGCACCCTCGTCGGTGGTCCGTCTTTGTAAAAATCGATGGTGGTCAACGGTGAGGCTGTGCCAGTGTTCTCTGATATTGCAATTCACCCAGTCCACATCTTTAGACGCGCCGGCGTAACTGTATCTTCCCCGCTCTTCAAAGAGCTGTTGAACACCCTTTTTACATCGCCTGCCATATCCGTATATGGTTTTTATGGGCATGCTGGAAATGCCTATGCATCAACGTCACTGACAGAAGCGTCATCGTATTTATCTTCCGAGGTGGACGCCGTAAATTCTGCGGCCGCGGTTGCCTTGAATATGTTTTCTGGCTCTCCAGTGATGCAAGTACATCAACAACCCTTTGTGTTATCCATAGGATCAACGCCTACGGCCCACGCAGCTAGTGCTGAAACTAGAGCTTTACTTTCAAAAGAGTTGCACGGCACCTTGGAGTTGCATGCAGGTGCGTCTTAGCCCACAGTGGCCGTGTGCTTATGCTGATGTCCCTAGGAAACTACCCTATGCTGGATCTCCAACAACAACATACTAGTCTGATTGAACAGGAGCGTATTTCACAGAAAGTTATCGCAACTGTACTGTCATATTATCCTGGTCGGGGTGACGAAGGAAGGGACGAGGCTATGATCGACGCAGGAGCAATTGCATTCAGCAAAGACAGCGGTCGTTCGCCTGGTTATGGCGATGTGATTGGTAAACCATGGCGACTTGATAGGATTTCGCAAGAACATGGAGTTCTCCAGTGTACCGAGCGTCAAACAAACAGGTCTGAGTTAGCCGTGGGGAGTCTGGTAGAAATTATTGGTCAACATGCATGTTTGATTGCAGCGGTAAGAGCCTGAGGATACCAGGTTTTCAAGGATTGGAATTGCACTCATAAAGGTTCACAGGCTTATCCTTGGTATTATATTGTAGACAAAGATATTGCAGAAGGGCGTAATGTGGTGGACATTTGGGTTCCTTGGAAAGGATGGTAGCTAGCTGATGAACGTTGAACGTTCGAACCAACGTTCAACGTAGTAAGTTGTTCAAGTTCATTGTCAATGATCGAAATTTAGGTCACGTGGACTGCTACTCTCAGGCTACTACTACTACTAGTTACTAGTAGTAGCAACTTCCGCTGTTACTGCCAGTGTACTACTAGCTGTCAGGTGCTCTGAATCAAGTGTTTGCTATTTCTCTGCCAGTGTGCCCATAATCCTGGAAAGCCACAACTTATAGAATGCCTTCCAATGACTATGAAGCAGATGCTACAGAGCTGCTAGAGACTTATGGTGCGTCCATCTGCAATTTGTATTTATGAAGCTTCTGACATGAATGAACAGACTTTTTAATGAAATACATTATAATTGGTTTGGCTGGCACTTTTTCCTTTTTGAGTTGTCTTTCTAAAACTCTCTTTTGTGTACAACAGGAGAAGCCGGAACCGGTAAATCATGCTTGTTGCACCACTTCACGCACAATTCATGTGTGTATCCCTTTTCCCGTGTTCCGGAATAACTGACAGACACAGTCAAAGAACACTCTCAACACACTATCGGCGTGGAGTTTTCGAGTAGAACCGTCAGGTTAGGCGAGAAGAGGATCAAGCTCCAGGTGCGTAGGCATTCTGTCTGACACAGAGCTGATACTTAGGTCGACGACTAGCTTTGGGATACGGCAGGACAAGAGCGATTCAGGTTCGGTTTTGAATAACGGATCTTCTACGACACTTCACAGCTATATGACAGGTCGGTAACGCGAAGCTATTACCGCGGAGCTGCAGGAGCAATCCTCGTCTATGACATCACAAAGTTGGTGACCATCATTCTGGCGTAAAACAATTTATGGATCATGTATAATAGTCGAGAGTCATTCACGAACTTGTCTCGGTGGCTCGCTGATGCCAGGGCGCTTGGAAGTCCTCACCTTGTGACTGTCCTTGTCGGTAACAAATCTGACCGGGAAGATGAACGAGAAGTCGAATGGGCGGAGGCAAGCAAATGGGCAGCAGAAAATGGTATGCCCATCCATTGTAGCAGCTTTATACGACTCAGAAACCTTTTAGATGTGCATTTCCTGGAAGCATCCTCTTTGACTGGGGATAACGTTGAAGCCCCTTTCCTTCTGACGGCCCGTGCAATTCTCCTTTCCATAGAATCAGGTACGCTTGACCCAGAAAAAGCTGGTAGTGGTGTCAGTTATGGTGACCGGGCACTTCGGAGAGTCAGCAGCGCTAGTCGACTTAGCTTCGGTAGTCTAAGTGGGGGTCGCAGGAAGGGAGCTGTTAAGTTGAAAGGGTTGCGTGGCTTCAAGTGTTGCTAACCACCGGTGGTGCGAAGGTATATTCATCTATAAGCTAGGTGTGAGTTTTCTCTGATTATTGTCAAGTCAAGATACTACTGGAGCATTCACCAAAGGCTGTTTCTATTACGACTGACTTTACGCACATTACTACGGACTCACCTTACGTGTTTACTCTGCTATCGCCGCACCTAATTCAAATACCCTTCTATTGCTATACCAAGCAGCCAACGTGCGGTTACTCATTTTGAGCTCGCCAAGTGTTTCAAGTTTTCCAACGACCACACGCATACCTTCAAGATTGCTCAGCTTGCTCTATCCGTGGCGTCGGCAACTCTCATCTATTCCCAGATGAGATGTAACGTCTCTTTACATATGGAACACGGATAACAAAGGGCAACTAGTTAAAAAAATCCACGACAAGGGTCTTTTCAGGCTGCAAAGCAAAACATCTGCACATCATTGTGACTCATTGTTGCCATCCTGTCACCATCCACAAGTCAAAAACGGTGTTATGGTTAGGAAGCACATTACTTCCATATTTAAAAGTATCCTGATGTACGTCTGCAATGCAGATCAGGAGCTACCACTATTCGATCCAATCGTTGTCGCCCACCAACCCATTCTCTAGCCAATGGACAAGGGTTGGATAACACTCAACACTCAACAAAGTTGAACAAACTGTATATTCATGTGGACAAGTCTAAGTTCGCTTATCCCTTAGTGCGACCCTAGGATTCTCTCGGTGTCTGTGGTAAATCCGTAACTCTAAAAAATCAATCTAAAACACGCATCAAAGGTGAAGGCTCGGAAGACCTACTCTTTGAGTATTGTAGAAAACACTTTCGAGGCTGCTATCTGGCGAATTGGTAGCAGTTACGTCCTTTACCAAGATACAGTCGTATCCCCGATAGTAGGCATCGACAATAGTTCCCAAGACACACTTTCAAGCAACTTATGATGTTCAATTGTCAAATACTAACACGTCTCTGACGCACCTGATCAGCGTTAACACCAGCAAAAAGGAGGGTCGTTATTCCGTTTTCCTGGAGAAACAAGTCGAGAGCAGTTTGGTAGCCCCATAATCCACTCATGCTAATAGCAAACGGCAAGAAAATGACATTAGTAACAGAAACCTTGGTGCAGTGGTCTTTGACCTACCGATTTTTGTGGATCCAAAAATCAGTCCCAGCGTCACGTCCTTTGAAGAATTCAGTCTGAAGAGGGCCGTACAGATCTGAATTAAATGCGCCTCGCATGAGAAGCCTCCCAAAGCCGCCCGGAAGTTCAGATCCAAATCCGCCACTACCGTTCTTCCGGAAGCCGCGGATAAGTGATGGTGGAATGGTCTCCAGTTCGTGATCCGTAAGACCCCAGTTCCTATTGACAACCAAAAGATTCAGTTACTTGAGCGACAGGACCACGGCTGTACAAAACACGACACTGACACCCAAAGGATTTTGGACCCGAGCTTTCTGAGAAAAGGCACGACGTTTAGCAGAGGGTCCACGCATCGCAATCCGCTTGGATGGTCCCTCAGATCAGGGTGAAGGAAGTAGCTGCATGTAGTTGCAAAGGTCGAATAAATCAACTTTAATAGTTATGTAGGCGGTTACACACTTCTGCATGTCAATAACGATCATCGCAGTGGACTTGGTGTCGATCCTGATGGTGCGTCCTCCATCAACAGGAATATCCACCTGCTCACTTGCTAAGACCGGGGGCTTCTCATTGACTTCTCCAGTAGGATGTTGTGAGCGTGATAGATCGATAAGCCCCGATGGATATTCAACCCAGAAGGAGAGAGCGTTGCCATACGCTATCGGGGCGGTGAGGTGACTTGCCATTGTGTTGTAGAACGCAAACCGATAACAAGACGAAGGAAAACCATTTGGAGAGATGATAAGGTCACACGACAGTAGACCGGGTGAACCGGGGCGAGCGTTCCGAAATATGGACACGCGGTTGCGGAAGGAATGGTAAAATGCATTATCGCGATAGCTCTCAAAGCGTGATACATTACTGGACGCATGATGGCTACTTTTTCGGGTGAGTCCATGAGTATTTGTGAGAAAGTCTTACAAGAAAAGCGTCCATGATTGTGCAGAGAGGCATATGCAAGTGAGAATCCAAGCATCGTAAATATAGGAGAGCAGGCTGTAGGATATGCAGTTATTAGGATTCTCGAGAAATTTGACTGATAGCGTCAGGCATATTTCGAATCTGCGAGAGAAAAATCAGCGTGAGATACACGGAACGGTCCTCAAAAGCTTACCCCGAGAACAGGCCTAGAATAATCTTCATCATCTCTCAAGTCACGCGCTGATGCACCATCCGCTTCCACATTGAGCCTATAACGAAGGCCTGGATCAAGCCTATCGTCAGGTAGGCTCTCTGAAGAGTGGCGGGAGGAAGGGTTATTTGTAACGAGGTTGTTGGGAGGATCTGAATCAGGAGGAAGAACGATAAGGGGTTGAGAGGCATCAGACGGCTTTGGCAGATGCCATGTATGTGAGCTTGATGGGTCGTTGTTGTGCTGAACCGGGGAAGAATGACGCGCAGGTTGATGAAATGACGCAAGCAAAGGTTCGTAGCTTGCAGCACTATGAGATGCCGAATGGCCGACAGCGTGATCGCCGGCACTTCCACTCTCGGTTCTATCTCGATTATAGAACGCCACCGAGGGAGGGCTTGAAGTGCGGCGAGAAAAATAGCCGTCTTTTGCACCTGGAGGAGCATTGTAATCAGTATAAGGGTTGAAGACCTGGTCATCAGGAAGAGGAGAGTCTAGGTAGGCGGATGCGCGGCCAGCACTGGGGACAGAGCTTGAAGTTCCTATCGCACTCGAGCGTTGGTTCATATCTATATCAGGGGAGCCAAAACCTGATCTACGGGAGCCGCCAGGTTGGTCATCATCGTCATCGAGAGGAGCACGATGGAAACCAGCAGCTGCAAGTGTTGCGGACACAGCTGTGTCATGTTCCAACCTCTGGGTGCGGCGGCGGCGGCGAAGGGCGAAGAATACCCAAAGAAGAATGGAAGCGGCAGCCAATCCAACTAGTACAAAAACACCGGCGACAGCGCCTGTACTTCGAAAGAACCTAATTGGAATGAGATAAAATATGATAACTTGGAACAAGAGTAATGATTCTGGATACTTACGAAGATCCACTAGCCGAGTTGTTATTTGGACTCAGCGTCTGGTTAACGCCAACTTGAGTTATTGTAACGACGCCACCATTGCTGGCTGTGGAAGTGAATACGGTTGTAACGATAGGCGGAGCAGTTGTAGTTGTTGAGCCTTGGTGGTCAGTAGTTGTTATGTAGTGAATGCTTTGGAAGGTTGTCCTGCGGAAACAGTGAGGATAAATTAAGAAAGAAGAGTGGAGAAACAAACGTGGGAGGCCCGAGATCGGTGGTAGAGGGTTGAGTGGACGGCGGTGGAGAGCTAGAGGTCTGCGGTGTTTGAGTGGTGGTGGTGGTGGTGGTGGGAGTTGTAGAGGGGGATGAAGAAGAAGAAGATGTAGATGTAGTAGTAGATGTCGTTGAAATGCTTGTATGAGAAGTACTACTAGTCGTGAAAGTCGTAGATGTTGAAGATGTGGAAGTCGTAGACGTGCTAGTGGTTGTGATTGAAGTTGAAGTCGTGGTAGGAGAGCTAGAAGACGCGGAGGTCGTTGAAGAGGACATGGAGGATGGAGATGAAGAGGTGTGAGATGATGAAGGGGTGGGCGTGGGTATTGAGGCGGTCAGTGATGTCGACATGGACGTTGAGGGTGTGGATGAAGTGGACGTTGTACTCGTAGACGTTGTACTCGTAGTCGACGTGCTGAACGACGTCGAGGTACTTGCCGAGGACGTGGTGGACGGTGTACTAGAAGTGCCAGCACTAGTATCGGCCATGAACGATAAGAAATGAAAAAGGATAACGTACGTAATACTATAAACGCTTTAATAGTACGACATGGCCTACACGTGTTCTCCGTTCTCCTCAGGCGTCTATATCACTCTGCTCGCCGTCCATCACAGCGTCGAGACTCAACGGCGTGCCATTATATATTTTTAGTTCCTCGTCTTTCCCACCATTCCGTTCCATCCACGGATATCCGTTCCCTCATGCTCCATCGGCCCGGATGTTCATATTACTTCTTATAACATTCCATGGCTGGACCTGAGTCAATCCCTGAGTCAACCCCTCAATCATGCCTTCCAAAATCTCTATCGATTGGTCCAAGGTTGATCACCCTGACCAGGTTTTTAGCCGTTTCCCCAGCCGCCGTTCCGTAGTCTATTCTACCAAAGGCCTTGTTGCATCAACCCAGCCTCTAGCAACTCAGGCCGGTTTGGAGATCCTTGCAAAAGGAGGGAATGCAGGTCATATCGCCTTTTATTTATTTATTTTCCATCTGCAATACTGACTTTCATTACTCCGAATCCAGCTGATGCCGCCGTCGCTGTATCTGCAGTACTAAATGTCACCGAGTCAAGTTTTTGTGGCATCGGCGGGTTAGTCCTTGTCTCCCTTACTCTCAACTTCCTTTGACATTGCCTCGGAAGAGATGCATTTTGCCTGTTTTACGATGCCGCGACCAAGACCGTCAAGGCTCTCAATGGTTCTGGTCATTCTCCGCAAAAGTTGAACTTGGAACATGTCCGCCGACGTGGATTGGAAGGTCATATTCCCCTGACCGATCTCAACTCGGTTACTGTCCCTGGTATGTTTTATCCCCATACCCCCATACTCGTATATTTATAGACTGATGACTTGACAGGTTGTGCTGCTGCCTGGGTTGATACCGTCAAAGAGTTCGGCAGCGGCAAGGTTACTTTGGCTCAGGTTCTTGATCCCGCCATCAGGATGGCCGAGGAAGGGTACGTCAGTCCGATCTCCGGATCTGCTTAATCACACTTTCCTGCAGTGTACCTGTTTCCGAGTGGCACAGCTACCACGTACGTCATTAATTAAACCGCTGTATTCTTACTCTCTGCAATTATCATCACAGTGGCAAGCTTCCGAGGTATACTTTCCATTTTTATCACACATCTAAAAGCTTATCATTGTATTATAGGATCTGATCAGGAATGCATCCCCTAACGGAGATGAAATGTTACTGAACGGAAAAGCTCCCCTTCCCGGCCAAGTTGTTAAACTACCCACCCTCGCCAATACCTTCCGCGAGCTTGTGGCTCATGGAAAAGATGGTTTTTACACAGGTCGGGTCGCTCAGGCCATTGTAGACCTCATCAAGAGCAAGGGTGGGGTCATGGAACTTGAAGACCTTGCCAACCATGCAACCTCGTTTGTCGAGCCTATCAGCTATACCTATGCAGACCAAGTCACCCTCTACGAAGTAAGATAACATCCGCTTTGGAACACATCGGATCTAATAACATCCTTCCGCTCTTCAGTGTCCACCAAATGGTCAAGGTAAGTACAGCCATAGAGATATACACTTGGTTCAAAGCTTTGTTCTATGTTAGGAATTACGGCTCTTCTTGCTCTCGGGATCCTTGAACACATGCAAGAACAGGGGAGGTGTGAACAGCTTCTGAAATTGGAGCATAATTCCCCAGAGTACCTCCATGCATTGATCGAAGCTTTACGGTTCGTTGGATCTTTTCCTTGATGTTTTCAGCTGCTGAATCCGTCCCCGACATAATTCATAGTCTCGCTTTTGCTGGTATATCCCATCAGCACCCTTTCTCCGTCCATGATCAATCATTGATTTCTCAGATAGCCAATCCTTTGTCGCGGATCCAGACTTTTCAGATGTTCCGGTCAATAAGCTGCTGAATAAGGTTGGATTTCTTCCGACGAAACGTAGCTTTTGCATCTGATTAAATGATAGGATTATCTTGCCTCTCGAGCAAAACTTTTCGATGCTGCTAAGGCCAACCCCGAAGTCATTCATGTAAGTACTCAATTACCATCTCGCTTGACTATCAGGTGCGAATCACAATCAATAGGGTAGCCCCTGGAATTCCTCGGACACAGTATATTTCTCAGGTAGGTCGGGTTGCAGATATTCATACAGCTGAGGTGATCTTTATGATTAGTGTCGGATCAGTATGGCAATGCGTGTAGCTACATCCAAAGCAATTATTCTGGTGTGCTTATTTCCACTGTTGGCGGTCGGATTCACTGATATACATGTATCCCTAGGTTTTGGGACTGGAGGTAGGACTTTTCATTTCATTTGATCATCATTGAGCGAGCAATTAACCTCGAAGTCAAGCTATACCCAAGGGGTGTGGTTTTACTCTTCAAAACAGAGGAGCAGGTTTCGTATTACAGGAGAACCATCCCAACTGCCTGATGGTGAATCTTACTTCTTCGTCTGACTTATGCTTCCTCAGTTGCGAATAACCACAGGGTGGTAAACGGCCCTTTCATACGATCATTCCAGCCCTGGCAACCAGGGGCGATAAATTATTCTTATCATTCGGTGTCATGGGTGGTTACATGCAGGTACGTGAAAAGGTAAGTATTTGCCTGAAATCTACTAAATTATCTATAGCCACAGGGTCACGTTCAAGTCCTGCTGAATATACTGCGTGGATTCACTGTTCAAGCCGCGCTCGATGCGCCTAGATTTTGCATCTCCTCGGGCATGCCAGATTCATCAAGCAAGGGGCAGAACCCCAATATGGCCCTTAGCCCCGTATATCTTGAAGAGGGCATAACACCCGAGACTGTAGCTAAGCTTCAAGGTATGTAGGAGCATCGCATTTCAGATTCGTAATAGCCCTAATGAGACTTCTTCCAGCAATGGGACACGACGCTCGGCCGGTCACCGGGTTCTCTCGCGGAAAGCTGGGACGCGGTCAAGTTATCCAAAAGCTAAACGATGACACCGGAAGGCTTGTCTGGGCAGCTGGTTCGGACCCGCGTGGTGACGGACATGCCGCATCACAAATCTAGATATAGGTTAGGTTGGAGTCCTTGCAATGCGGAAAGATGTAATTATAATACCTACCTGCTCCGTTTCTTTTTTTTTTTGCTGTACACCAAATGTACATCACAGAAACTAATGATCCCATTTTCAAATTTCGTTCAGGTAGTGCACACATGCCATGAATCCATGTATGACGTCGGTCAGATCTGGACCATCTGGAAGTTGATGTGATGGAATATTTCTATACGCAATAAAATAATCTTGAGCTGCACATGATCATGACACGTGAACTCCCTTCCTAATCTGGAGTGGTTGGATTTCTTTCTCGCACAAATCAGAGGCTCTTATACATTTTCTTGGTCTCAGATCAGCCATCCGTTATGAACACTTTTGTCGTCATCAGGTAGACGATAGCCTGAAAGTTTCACATGTGTCGTAACCATTTGCCACACTGACCGTGACCTCACTCTCAAACTTGAGCGGCGCAGCCGCAAGCGCTTGTTTTATATAATATTAAATAACTCTAGATCTAGATGTATATGTAGCTATAGGTCCTACTTAGGATGGGATATCATCGCGGTCCCGATACTTGGGTGAAAATGTGCAATGAAGATCTTGTCTCACCAACTGGTCAGCTGCATCCTGATTGTCTTTACTGATGCCAAAATCGTACAGCTATAGGGCATCTTTCTGAAAAACGCAGCACAGAACTTGCTATGTACTATTTTACATTTGATGTCCTTTGATGTCCTTTTGTCCTACGTATACGATATCCTACGACTGCAACAATGACAGAACTAGGAACCACCTTGAGCTGAGAAGAAATTCCTAGAGGTATAAAAAACGTTCACAAGACTATGAATAAGCGAACGGATGTATGAGGTATCAGAGACGGTATGAAATTAGTTGGTATAGACTGGATGTTGTACGGAAAAGCACAGGACTGATGAGATACCGGTCGCTAACGAGGTTTGTATTGCAGGCCGGCTCGTCGAACTGTATAGGAGTATACAGGCGAAGAGGAAGACTCAAGTGCTGCCTTTTCCAATTCCCGATCCCTGAATTTCTCTGATTCCGATAGTTCGTCGCCTTCCAGGAGAGCAAGTGCTGTTTCGAGATACCACCTATGCTTCTTGATGAAATGCACTACAACAGTGCCGCCGACGCGGTTACCTTCATATCGTTTTGTCCGTCCTTCTCGATGCGTCCACGCGTAATCTGGAGTCATGGGGCTCCCTTCGTGGGTATGTCAATTTTGGGGAATATTGTGCCATAAGAATGGTCATACCTTCTCGGATGAGTGACATGTCGCTTCCCTCCACCAGAGCCTCCACGCTATGCGGAGTCGACAAGTCAGGTAGAGGTGGTGCATACCGCACGCCAAATGTTGAGACGCTTGAATATGCCCATTCCGATGGAGTGGACGAACTACCTCCCAAGGTTGGTGTCGGGTTAGT
>QOVE01001273.1:0-16995 GCA_003521275.1 Tricholoma sp. MG99
GCGTCAGCCTCTTGCCTTAATGAAAACACGGAGTGTCGAATGTCTACCTCTTGGAAGAGCGTTTCGTTGAAACTGTGATTGTCTCCGAAGTAAGCATCACCTGGACAGAATTAATATCAAATGTCAGGGAAAGTAAAATGAGTGTACCTCGAGTGGTGCTAGCATCACCTGACATGAGAACCAGATCAACAGAGTAATTCAATCAAGAAAAACCTGTCCCATACCTTCGAAGACAGCATGTGTGTTCAGTCCACCGACTATCGCAGGTTTGGGAGGATCTAGACCAGTCTTATCAGTCTTCCCTCCAATGCTCAGAAGGTTGGTGATCAAGTTTCCGTCGACGAGCATGGCAGCATAGGTAACAAAAATCGCAAGATCATTCCCCATATTAAAACCTGCGGTTGGCGGTCATACAAAATTGGTAAATTTCGCAAAAGAACGATTGACAGATGGACACACCTTCTTGGACCGCAGTTACAATTTGCGCAGGAGTTGCAATACCATTATGAGGGAGGTACTGGAGAGCGGTCCATGTTATTAGAGACAGACTTCTAGAAATTACTTCAAACATACCCCGTGAGACGCAAGAGTGTTCAGACCAGGGCAAGGGCCGCGGATGTCACCCTCTCGAAGAGGCATCCAAGGGTGCGCCGCGTCGTTGACGAGCTTTGTCGACGTATCGTTCAGTGGTCCAGGAGGGGGCTCTAACGAAGCGTCACGGAACTTGAGGGTAGGGATGATACGGTCAAGTTCCTTGGCTGAAAGGCCTGCAAGCGATCCGTATGCAGGGAACGATAGAACACTGGTGACACCAAACGCCAGAGCAAGAAGGGCGAGTAAAACGTGACGCATCATGATGATGAACGAGAGGCTGATTTACCAGTAGATGGATACTGACAATCCGGTGACTCGCGTTCTATTTTATAGTAGAAAGTTGACTTGCAACCCATCCGGAGTAATCAAGCTGGCGCAACCAGATGATATAATAGTACAGATATACGCAGCAAGTTGTGAATGGAATTGCCCACTGGTTACGCGTTCGTGTAATAAAGCAGTGTTCACGGGCGCCGACTTGTCTCTTTTCACTGATAGTTATCGCTGGTCAAAGTGAACTGTGATCAGGGTAACCGTGTAAGATGACTTTGGTTTGACCTACAGTAACATACTGCGTATAGGCTGAGAACATGTGTCTGAGGCAGTGGCCAGTAATGCAAGTTGCTTAACTGCGCCGCTTCTCTTTTTCTTCAGCCTGCTGGCCCCACCCACTGGCAGATGCATTTAAGATCATTGACGGAGGTTCCATTATGTCATCGCTCGGACAATTTTTTCCGTGGCGAGAGTTGCAGAGCACATAGCCTCGGGACCAGAGCCTGACCAGGCTTGGAGCTTGGCAGCTCGAGTGTTATGCCGCAGCATAATGGCGCTGACCGCGTCATGATGCATTGATGCATGAGATTTATGCAACATCGAAATATATCACACGTGACCTCAGTTGACTCTCCATCCCACTGACAATTTCGGCATCACCTCGAACTATACGGTGGAGTTACCAACAAGTCCCACTCTTCAATTGGGTGCATGCAGAGTTTAGTTCTCACTGGTAGGGTCGAGGCTTTTCACGAGATTCACGGGTGCGCTCACGGCAGGCCTGGGGGCATTTTGTCAAATGCATCAATCCCCAACGAGTTACCGAGGAGTTACTCAAGAGACGAGACATGGTGTTGAAGAACTTTGACACATATTCGCGCTATACTCTCCTTGGAAGTAGTTACTATTCTTATATATTGTAGTTCTGGGCATGCCTGAATCATCCACCGGACCTACTAGTACTTACTAAGTTACTATGCGTTATGCATTTCATACTTACGAGCTTACGACACGTGCCTTGGTCACGGCACTCGCTGCGCTCAGCCATGACTCCAGCACTTTGTCTCCAGCTCGTGCATTTCATACTTATTCCTGCATCCCAAATTATAATTATGCATGATTTCATAGGCCATGTGGCGCGTTATGAGAAGGTCGACTGCACTCCATTTTCCAACCCTACCTTGGTATGTCAGCAAAGCAGGACGAAAAAGACTACAATGCGGCTGCAATTTATTTAAAAGATGATGATAATATGCAATGAAGAAACGTGTTGTGATGGCATTAAGTAGCCTATATACCTTGGTCATTTCGTGCGAGACCTCGGCTTCGAATACGTGTTCAGCACAAACCATGTGGCTGTTGCAGTTCAACGTTCCTCTTTCAATAAAAATTCAAAGATTCGGAGTCTTTGAATTTTTAATGGCACCACGATCGCCGGCATTCTATAAGAACCCCTAAATCGAGCCGCATGATATTCAATATCACACCGTCCTCATCCTACGAGTCAAGCTGTTGAAGCGCCGACGTCGTACAGTCCGTCGCCATTGCACCCCGCTGGCCAAGACTTACTTTTCATGGAGGAACGAAGAGCCACTCGGTGAGGACTCGGCGGACTCTCGGCGAACTTTGGTACCTGAGTAAAAGACACCGACCTCTGAATATAACAAGGGAAAACAGATGAAAACAATTAACCATATTAGATCATCTGAACTCCTTTAAATTTGTCTGCGCTCATGGACATTTTATGATAGTCGTTGCCACCCCGTTCATGTTTCTGGTTTTTATCATATTGGCTGTTTAGCCTTACTTTTATCAATATACAAATCACACAACATCATGAACCAGGTCAACAAACCTCCTCGCACCGTCGAACGGCTGGACGTCGAGTGCGAGGAGGATAGGCTCCATAGGTTTCGTAAGTTCGTTTCTTTGAACTTTTTATGCACGATTCATATGTACGTCTATCTGCAGGGTATTCTCTGGAGAAACTTAATCGTGGCTCGACGAGCGGAAATACCGTAACTCCCTCATTCGACTTTGAATACAGAAACCGAGCGCTGCGTCCTATCAATCCTCCAACGGAACGTATGTTTGAAATAGTAAATCTCAAAGATAGACAAGCTCAGCCTGATGCGTTACGTCAGTTCTTTCACGAGTCCAAGCCTTTCTCCCTGCACTTGAAGCATCGAACGCTATTCTCGCGCAACGTGCCCATGCTGATCCTAAAAGCGTGGATATTGAGCACATTGATGAGGGGATGGAACAGTACATTGAAATGGTGTGTTCACCCTATGCTTTTGAGTAGTCTCAGTTCAACAGCTAACTCCGCTGATGTCAGGACCTTGGCTTGGGCGTATTTGAAGACCGCACTCATGCTAGTAAATCCCACAGTTCAACATCCGACTCTGATTCAGTAATGTCCAAGTCCTCCACGTCTGCGTCAGAGGAGACGGACACTGATTCCGACACTGACTCTACCTCTTCTGACGAGATTATCACTGCATTCAAACCTATTCGCCCAATCAAACCTCTTCCTCGACGTAGTCTGGCAAAGCGTGCCAATATCGTTGTGCTTGGGGAGCATCCTTAATCACCTGGTTTTTTCGTTATCTATTGTAACTTTAAATTTTACTGATCTAGCACACTTGCCTGTACGTAATGCACATAAACTCCACTCTTGGTATCTGTAAGATTAAATATGCTATCTGGCCATTTATTGCTTGACCTCGTCGAGGATCTGAGACACCAACGTTGGCCACAACTCTCACTCCTATCAAACTCCTATTTATCTAAGGATAGGATTAACTCAAGTCGGCCTGGTAAATCTGGACCCAGAACATCTCCCGCCATGCACAGCCATTGTCTACTTTTTAATAAATATGTCTAATAACTTCACTGCTAGTGGCGAATCGCGATGAACCAAACGGTCTTGTCAACTCGACTCTCGTTGTCCTGAGGAGACGTCCGTTTTCAAACAAGCGGTATCCGACTTTGCATCAACGTGACATTAGCACCCAAGCCCGCAGCTGCTGTGCATCCACGATGTCCGACTCGCATCCGAGTCTATATATGTCAGCGCCTCGAACACGAGGTTAAAACTCACAATTTGTCTCCATATTCCCCAATTAGCCCCTAGGCTGGAAGTGTTATGATTATTACACCGACAGACGACAAACGTGAACTGGAGGCAGCGCATGATAGCATCGAGATACCGTCAGTAAGTGTTCGAACGGAGTTTCGGCGAGTTTCCAAGTTCTTGCTAAGTTTCAATGTGCTGTTTACAGGATGAACCACCGCCAGAATATGCTTCCCATTTTCAACCCATATCACCCTCATTGCCAAGTCTGCGAAGGCCAGTCAATTTTATCACCATTTTCAAGAAAGACGGAAACATCAAAGGCGCATGGGACATTGACCCCACTCTCGAAATACCATCAACGTTTCTTCCTCCGCTCGTCGGAAACGAGGGCCGGAAGAACTTCAATGTAGTTGCCACTGATGGAGTAATCGACATCGACGTGACTGTATTGCAGGGGACTGATCAGTCGGACATAAATGATGACTCTGACGAGGCGAAGAAACGAGTAACGATGTACATCAAGGCAAACGATGGTGGAATCAAAGCTAGACTGGTATGTCCCGTTTACACCAGTAACTCTTAAATAACTAGAACCTCATGCCACCTACATCACAGCACGGCCCACCGCCTACTTCCCCTCTCCCCCGTCCTTCCATCTCCCTGGTGTTACTTGCCCAAGACGGGAATGTTAGCCTCAGCCTACCACGATCCTTCAACGGGCCGCTTAACATCACTACCCGAGATGGTGGAGTGCACTTTTCCCCAGCGATTGCAGCCGCAGTCATTACGTTCAGCGAAATGGAGACTAGAAAGTGTTTCGTGGGTGATTATTCGGCGTGGCGGGACACCGATGCGTGGCTGGGAGATGAGGCCGTGTTGGTCGTCCAGGACGGTTCGGTAAGGATACAGTTCGATGACGAAGTTGTGCCACGGCGTCCGAAGAGCTTCTGGGCTAAACTGTTACGACATTAATAATATGTGATCTTTCATCCTGTTGTACGGCTCCAAGCTGTATATTAATTTTAGATCTGTTTCCAATCATCTGAGTACCTGCATGTCGACGCGTAAGTGGAAATCAGCCAGGTTCTCGTAGTCATGCCTTGCTCATGGTTGCCTTCCCTTTGGAGGTAATCTGTTGACTTAGGGTTACTTACTGGAACGAAGTTCGTGAGTCGCTCAATAAAAAGATCCCATTTATGCAAACCGATAGCTGCTCCAATAGCTGTCACTCTCCACAGGCTTCGTCTTGAAACCCACAACTCTTCGTGTAGCTATTACTACTTCGTCTTCCCACCTTGGATCCTCCCCACATTCGCGCACCACAACTTCATAGCAGTAAAGCAGACTGAACAATGACTTTAGATATTCCCGGAGCCTAGGAAGATCGTGATGGGGTAGTGGTGTCGTAGCAACGTTGAAAGAACCGGCCTCCGGATTGCCAAAAAACTCTCGATGTGGCAAAGTCTGTGATGAGAATGGAGGTATACTCCCTGCAATGTCGATCAAAGCGTTCTTTCGTACGTCCAGGTAGTCGCCAGTCTGCAATGTGCCAGTCGCAGCTGCCATGTTATAGAGTATGTATGGCCCAAGTGCAAACAGGGCAACCCCGACGAACCCTGGCTGATAGATACAGGAAAGTTCTCGAAGGCTATGCAGCGATATGCTGGGGTGCTGAGCGAGTATGAGGAGTGATGGGATAGCCCTTGCGTGCAGGAGTGTACACACGACTTCGCACAAATCTTGGTCTTTCCAGGAGCAGTACCCAGCCGCAGCGGCATCTATTCTCCTGGCCCTTAGTATCCAGTACTTGATGAGCTGGTTTCTGCTATTAAGGAATTCTGGAAACTGATCGCGGAGCTCATCAGAGAAAATTTTCCCAGAGGGAGGAGCCACGAGGAACTCGGGATACTTCGCTCGCTCTGTCTTTGCAAACTTCGAGATGGTGGTTCCAATTGACCTCGCAAAGTGGTTCATAGTTTTGGCTTGCGTAGGAAGGTCGCGAGGAAGGTAGGCTGTCGTCCAAGGAGAGCCCAAGTGAATCAACTTTGGATCGTGGTGATAGCGCATGAATGTGACATTGGATGCAAGTATATTCCAAGGGATGTTGTGCTCTTGATGCATCTACATTTCAGCTGTAAGAAATCCTTCATTTCCAGTAGAATTCTGCTTACTATAGTGGAGGCCTAAGCGAATGGTGTGAGCTTGAGATCCCTGGCGAAACGAATAGATATAGGCTACATAGATAAGTCATACCAGCGGATGCGAGCTGTTGGTCCGGAGTCACACTTGAAATTTTTGGCGTTTTGACATTGACAAGCGACAAATGCTCCAAGTCGGTGCCGTAAGCAATACAATTGTTTTGCATTATTATTTTGCGGCTCCAACCAGGGCTTCAACTTCGATTGAAAATGTTTTTGCAGGTTTCCCACTAATTACAAACGTCTAGTTACTGTTGGTCGAAGTGCTTTCTTTGACTCGACTTTGAATGCGCCAATGAACCATGTCCACACTCCTTCCATTTCACAAAGACATCTTGGAACGAATACATGATCCAGCAACGAGCGATCTTTTAGTAATAGCCCGTGGGCTAGGGCTGCGTCGAATAATATCCTCCCTAATGAAAATCTATGATTCGCCCCAAAGCTTGGTTCTACTGGTAAATGCCACACAGGAGGAGGAATCCGAGATTGGCGAAGAACTTGGAATCATGGGATGTCGAAAGCCAGGGTTACGCGTGGTTGGATATGAAACAGGGAGCAAGGACAGGTCAGTGCTAAATCGTTCTCAATGGCCCTGTTTCCTTTTCCGAGACGTTTGTGTAAGACAGGATTTATACAAGCAAGGCGGCCTGATATCCGTCACGTCCCGTATCCTTGTTGTCGATATGTTGCAAGCCGATATCCCTACGCATTTGATCACAGGAATAATAGTCTTACATGCAGAAAAGTATGATGATTTGCTTCCTAGACGATTGCATATTGAGCCTGTGTCGAACAGGGTCACCCCGCTGGTGCTCGAAGCATTCATTGTCCGGCTATATCGAGAAAAGAACACTTCGGGCTTTCTGAAAGCTTTCACCGACCAGCCGGAATATATTACAAGTGGCCTCTCGCCTCTGAAAAACATAATGAAAGAGCTTCAACTTCGAAGCGTACATATTTATCCACGGTAACATATTCTAAACGATAATCATACCGACTCTCACATTATGCATAGGTTCCACGAAAACGTCAAACAATCACTCGAGAGACGAAGAGCTGACGTTGTCGAGCTATCTCAAGCGCTTACTGAACCGATGGAGCAGATACACCATGCTATCATTCAATGCATGACAACGACGCTGTCCGAATTGAAGCGGTCCAACACGAGTGTATGTACTTACCTATCCGCTGTTCTCATGCATATGACTCACCTTCCCAACTTCTAGCTTGAACTCGATGATTTTAATGTCGAAAATGCTTACTTCCGGTCGTTCGATGTCGTTGTCCGACGTCAACTCGATCCCGTCTGGCACAAAGTTGGACCCAAAACAAAACAGCTTGTCAATGACCTTGGCACACTGCGTCGTCTACTCTAGTTCGTCTTATCACCTACTCTACAAATCTTCATCTTACCACGCTTGCGCAGTTATCTCTTAACCTACGACCCCCTCCAATTCCATGCCTATCTCGAAACCCTCATCGCTGCAAACTCCATGTCGGCCTCAGGGGGGGTAAAACAAAACCATTCTCCTTGGCTCCTGACAGATGCAGCTAATATTATCTTCCAAGTTGCTAAAAGACGGTGCTACGTCATGAGTTTGACGTCTACAAAGCTACCTGCACCCGTAATCGACCTCGTCAATGACGACGATGTTTGGGATGCCTTGGACGAAGCGGAGAATGTGGGGATAGATAAAGGTAAAGGGAAGGAGAGGAGACCGATTTGGATGCCCGAAGGGATGGAACCAATTCTGGAGGAATTACCAAAGTGGAATTTGTTATCGGACATTATTCAAGAGGCGGAGGAAGAGATGATAAGACAGGAGTCGTTGCGTCGTCCCATTGCCGCTGGCGAGTATTTTTTCCCCTGTGGTTTTGCACTGCGTGACAGTTAACTTTTTTCTTCTCTCTTAGTAAACCCGGCAAGCAACACCATCCTGGTCATGGCATCCTCCACGCGCATCTGTAGTGTCATCAGCGAGTTCCTCTCATCCATGGAACAGGACGCGCCTCCGGGATCTAAAGGTCGTCGTATGATGCTCCGCAAGCTCCGTCTCTACCTTTGGTGGAAGGGGCAGCTGAGCAAGCGGAAGCAGGACGGGAAATCTCCTTTTGGGCTCCCTGATCGCGCGACTCAGCCGGGAGATGGGTTTGAGCGGATGTATGGGGAGGAGGGCATTAGCGAGGCACTAAAGAAGAAGGATAAGATGGTAGCAGATAGGGCAGCAAGTCGAAGGAGAGTGAGAGGTGGTGCCCCGGCTGTAGCTGCGCCTTCAGGGCGGGATTCAGCTAAAGGTGTACTGCAGAATACAGTGATTGGAGACATGCAGAATGAGGCTGATAATTTTGCGGAACTGTGAGCTCTTTCCCCTTTCAAGTTGTTCAAGAAGGTATTCTGATGATTATTGTTAATCGTGTTAAGATGGGCATCCCAGCATGGGCAAGGATCTGAATTCCCAATGGAGTTAACTGAAGATTTGACAGTGCTCGACTTTGAATCTGGGCTGTTCGAGAATGAGTTCAATCAACATTATGGGCTCCTTACTCCAGAGCAGACAATCCTGGTCCGAGCATTTTCGGACGATTCGGACGACAGGATGCTGGCGGAAATCCGACCAAAATTTATTGTGATGTTTGAGCCGAATATGGAGTTCGTTCGACGAATTGAGGCAAGTCTTGACACAACGCGCCCTTCTTCCTCACGCATATCTGCAAAACAGGTGTATAAGAGTTGTAATCCTGGACTTGGCGTCAGAGTTTATCATATGGTGTACAGCAACTCGTGTGAGGAGCATAAGTATCTTGCTGGAATACGAAGAGAGAAAGAATCTTTCGAGAGGCTAATCAAAGAGCGAGGGGCAAGTGTTTCGTCATCTTAGCTATTTTGCTTAGAAACTGACAGCAAGGTACTCAGTCTATGCTTTTACCTATTCTAGAAGATCGAAGACATGGGGCTGGTCCGGATGATGCCCTCATAAAGACCATCAGTACACGGATAGCTGGAGGCAGAAGAGAAATCAACAAGGAGCCTTCGCAGGTAGGCTCGATGACTGTCAAATTTTTGTAGGAACTGATGATGGTACCCAGGTCATTGTTGACATGCGAGAATTCCGATCAACACTGCCTTCGCTTCTCCACGCGTCCAACTTATTGGTTATTCCGGCGACATTAACAGTCGGAGACTACATCCTCACACCTGAAATATGCGTCGAACGAAAGAGCCTGTCGGATCTGATTTCAAGTTTCAACAGTGGACGCCTGTAAGTGAATCGTTTAGACTGGTGTTGGCTTGTACATGTTGCATTGTTTTGTAGCTACACACAGTGCGAGCTTATGTCCGTGCACTACAAATCGCCAGTGCTGCTCATTGAGTTCGAGGAAGATAAAGCCTTTTCACTGGAAGTAAGTCTTCCTACAATTTTCGATTTCTTTCCTCTACACAGACATGATTCACAGATAGTGTCCGACATGAAGTCTTATGCAAAACCTACGAATAAATATCTGCCCAAGAAGAAACCAGGGGTTGCTTCTGAATCTGACTACTCAATCACCATACAATCCAAAATTGCTCTTCTCATCATGACGTTTCCACGTCTCCGAATAATTTGGTCATCATCTCCTTATGCCACCGCCGAGATTTTCAACGACTTAAAAAAGAATAACCCGGAACCAAATCCAACGCTTGCTATCGCGGTTGGGGCTGATGACGATCCCGAAATAGGTGCAGGCGTCAATGCAGCGGCAGAGGAACTGCTGCGTTGTCTACCAGGCATTAGCACGAAAAATATCAAGCATGTTATGGGGAAGATTGACAGTGTTAGGGAGTTTTGTGAGATGGATATTCATCAAGTTCAGGATATCTTGGGGGTGGAACCAGGACGGTTGTGCTGGGAGTTCATGCATCGAGGAGAGAAGCGATAATCCCAGCTGTATGTTGCACTTATGTGATGATATTCCATTTCATACTGTATTAATCTTGCAGAATCGAATCCTCATTTGTTCTATCTTCATGGTCTAGATGTCCGGCTTATCGAATACGATGGGATTCATAGACCAGCTGCAGCTTGTCACAGGGTACTCCGAGTAGTACTTCAAGAATCCTATACAAAGCATCGGTCACGATACGCTAAAACATATAACAGCGTCATTCAGCTTGGCCGCCCTGGTCACTACCAGACCTTCCTGGAATGATCTACCGAGCTCTACTATGAGTCACGGTGGTCTATCTTTTGCCTACTCTGACTTTCGATGCTCGCACCATCCACCTCTCACACCGATCATAAGTGAGAGAGAGACTTTGCATGCTTGACCTAGCGCATGTTGCCATATAACACTCAGATCCACTATAGTGCCTCCCCTTAGGATGACGTGGCTCTAATTCATAATTCCGTGTATCCCGCCCCACTCTGCTGTCAAAATAAGATTCGGCTCCACTGGTTTGCCTGGATTTTTTCACGAGGCGTAGTAAGCGTAGCAAGATGTTGTTTCAAGATGATCTGCGCAGCACTGAATTCCAAACAACGGTATGAAGCCCCATCGTGGAAGATTTACATGATTGTCATTAGGTGATCTTGAAATCAGGACATGTTTTCTCAGCAAGAATGGTGTGACTCACTCAGTTCCAAATTCTCATCCGCTCCGGAAAGTCGGGTCAAGGCAAATGACTCGATATTAAAACATCAGTGGCAGTCATAGACTAAAACAAATTGTTGCGGCGGGGGGGCGCGGCCTGGTCATTCCGCGTGGGTACAGACCAACCCGTAAACAGTATGTACACATGCCGTTATTCTCTGATGTTTATTTTTCTTAAAGAACAGAATTTCTGTTAGCCTTATCTCCATTTGCGGATACGTCGTCGATCAGCTGTCACTTGGTTAGTGTTTTCGTACCTTGCATAGTTATTCCCGTCAAGTTGAAATCTATAGAATGTAATACTCGTCAAAACTCAACCAAGTACCTGCCAGTCTCATTGATATCCCTGTTGTATAGCACCAGAATCCTAGTCGATCAATCAATCAGTTCTCAGCGTTCAGCGACCGTTCGGACCATTAGCTTGGAAAAGAGTGAGTTTGTAGTGTGCTACCATCATAAAGGTTTGACCCTGAGTCACACAGCAAAACAGCGCAGTACTTACAGTCATCAGATTTACTCGACGACATTTGCATACATGTGCAGCTCATGGGCTCCGGGAAGAATTTTCTTTGGTCTTATTTATGGTAGACCAGGCCAAAGCTTTTACAGAGGTCTTGCGTACTACTCAATCTTCAAATATACCAGGAGCTTACGAAGGATATTAAAGCGGTCTTGACAACAATTATCTCATTCGGGTAAGCCACCAAGGGAAAGGCACGCCGTTCTCGGATTTTGTCACGACCAGACTCAGGGCAAGTTTGCAGACTGACGATTGATATCAATGCACAGTTTTTGTCATATTCTGCCTGTCTTCTCTGCACAACAGTTGCTGGGACCCCGATGCACAGAACGCCAACTTTTTTTGTATGGAAACCGATGCTTAGGATATCCGGCATTCGGTTCATGTCTCCCCAACATAGATCTGGTTGCGCTTCTAGGTCTCTTCCATTGCACAACTCCCTCTCAATCTCCCTTGCTAGATCTATTCGGCTGCTCATGATCACTTGGGTTTCTTTCTTGCCCGCAGCTGGCATGTTTATACTTAATTTTGGACTGCCACATAGTTTCAACTCTATGCTGACTATAAAATGCCATGCGAGTCGAGGTGTTCGCGACAGCATACCCGCTAAATCTTTGTACCATGATGCATCTCCTTGAAATCCTCACATTGGCGTTTGGTGTTACCAGTGTTTTATCGTTCCCTACATACGGATCACTTGCAGGCCTTTCAGCCAAGGAACTTGACCGTATCATCCCTACCCTCAAGCTCCGTGACGCTGCGTCAGAACCCCCTCCTGGACCATTGAACGATACGTCGACAAAGCTCGTCAACGACGCGGCGCACCCTTGGATGCCTCTTCGAAAGGGTGACATCCGTGGCCCTTGCCCTGGTCTGAACACTCTTGCGTCTCACGGGGTATGTTTGACGTAATTTTTAGAAGTCTGTCTCTAATAACATGCACCGCTCTCCAGTACCTCCCTCGTAATGGTATTACAACTCCTGCGCAAATTGTAACTGCGGTCCAAGAAGGTGTGTCCATCTGTCAATCGCATTTTAGCGAAATTTATCAATTATGTATGACCGCCAACCGCAGGTTTTAATATGGGGAATGATCTTGCGATTTTTGTTACCTATGCTGCCATGCTCGTCGACGGAAACTTGATTACCAACCTTCTGAGCATTGGAGGGAAGACTGATAAGACTGGTCCCGATCCTCCCAAACCTGCTATAGTCGGTGGACTGAACACACATGCTGTCTTCGAAGGTATGAGATAGGTTTTTCTTGATTGAATTACTTTGTTGATCTGGTTCTCATGTCAGGTGATGCTAGCACCACTCGAGGTACAGTTATTTTACTTTCCCTGACATTTGATATTAATTCTGTCCAGGTGATGCTTACTTCGGGGACAATCACAGTTTCAACGAAACACTCTTCCAAGAGGTAGACATTCCACACTCCGTGTTTTCAATAAGGCAAGAGGCTAACGCGCTTACAGGTGGTCTCGTTCAGCAACCAGTTCGGCGCTGGAAACTACAATCTCACAGTCGCAGGAGAGTTCAGGTGGCAACGCATCCAGGATTCGATTGCCACCAATCCAACATTTTCATTCATTTCGCCACGATACTTTACGGCATACGCGGAATCCGTCTTCCCCACGGCCTTCTTTGTAGATGGACGCATTTCAGATGGGCAGCTCAACATGACGAATGCGCGGAGCTTCTTCCAGAACAGCCAATTTCCTGCAGACTTTCACCGCCCAAACGCGTCTTTCGGGTTGGCTGACGTCGGAACCGGAATTGATGTCGTGTTTGCACCACATCCTATCCAGCCGGGGTATAACAATGGCAGCGTTGGAAACTACGTTCTTGACCCTACTTCTGCTGCCTTCAACCAGTCATGCACGCTTTACACCAGCTTTGTAAACGACACGGTTCGATCACTGTATCCCAACCCTACAGGTGATCTTCTGAAGGCCGTAAATACCAACTTGGATTATTTCTACATCCCCATGAAGGCTAGTTGCAAGCAGGTGTTCCCCTACGGGCAGTCGTAAACTTTCGCTCTGATAACCTAGATGAAGTATCAATGTACACTTGGCTTCCTTGGAAGTTGGTAATGTGCAAGTAATGTGCTATCTTGATATGCTATACTTACAGGTCTTAGGTTCTCACCTACAATTGAAGTAGATCGACTGTCATCTAATCATTGTTGTCTGGCTAGACTAGGTTTCACCGTAACAAGTACCTGAGAAGTTGACTGTATAATCTGTATTCTTCCCCTGAGTCCTGACATTCGCCCCCACCACCACTGGCACCAGTGGTAAAATGACTTCGTGGGCGGTCCTTGCAACTCAATGCCTTCATCAAGGATTGCCAGTGGCTGAGCCTATCAAGACAACGATTGTCTTCAAAATCGTGGTGGAGTTTGGTATCGCGACTAATCAAGACTACGAGTTCAGTGATCGCATTTAGGATCAACCCGTGGTTCGCCTCGAACTTGCAGGTACTTTGTGACGGGCCACGGCAATACTATCGCGTGTGCCGTGCAACACCTCTGTACTCCTGGTGTGAAGTTCCGCGCTTTGGCCTGGATAGATCTCGACGGTTCTGTTTGCGGATCATTTGCTTCAAGTTCAAGTTATGACACCATTCCTGGGCCAACTTGAAGTTGTCATTGTACATGCATGCACTGCTGGCAGCTTGGCAACGTGTTTGTCTGCTTTCACATATGAGTCGATTTCAAGCTTCCACCAAAACGGGAAACCTAAGCACATAGCACCCCCAAAATTGAATCTCATGATCTTGTCAGATCAAGTTGAGGTCAATTCAGATGAATATTTGAGTCGGAATACTGACAGGCACGATGTCATGATTGAAGCTCATTCCTTAATGCAGACCTTTATCCTAAAACAAAACAAGTGTCTAAGGCGCCGAGACTCGGAATGAGGTCTAGCAACGGGCATCTGCCACGTTCGACTTTTCAATTCCATATCTACAGTTCTATCGATAATCAATATATGTACCTACCAGTAACCAGGTTTAACGCCATGACGTGTGCGCTATTCATCCACGAAAATTGGCTGAGCTGTAGAGTGATACAAGAACAGACCAGGATGTACGAAGTTGATAGTGGCGCTTGCGAGAAAGATCATCATGCCGTCAAGAACATCTTAAATATGGTTTGACAAGAATCACGGCGATGGAAGAATTAGACCTACTAAAGTAGAGCTCGGTGGATACTACTCTTCCATGAAATCCACCCGCAAGTTCGACAACACGGTAAATACCACTAATCAATAATGAGGCAAGACAAAAAAGTACTTTGCCTGGTACGTACCGGATGGTGAAACAAAGAGTACTAAATACAAGACCACCTATCATGATCTTGAGCCTTGGGCTCATCCTCGGTCTTGGTTTTTCCAAGTTATCCGAATCTATAGAGTGACGCGTGTAGCGCAAAGGCCGATCGTAGTGATATCGTAGAAAAAACTCGAGTCCGATCGCAGAGTACATTATCAAGATAACTATGAACGAAGATGAGATCAGTGACCAATACTTCAGTTTTGACTTGGAACGTTAAACTAAGCACCTAGCTGTAAGCAAATGCCTGCCAGCATGATGCTTCCACCCTTTAAAGAGGTCGTGAGCGCTCTGCAAAGGAAGATATAGCACCATATCTTACTGTTTTTGCCTGAGTAGAAGAGTTGCCCGTTGCCACGCCGCCGCCAACACCTTGTACAACCAAGGTGACAATGTCCTGTCGAATGATCTTTATCACCTTTCGGCTCAGCAACATAAGCCAAGGAACGTACGCCTGTTATAAAAATGATAGAATCTAGAAATAAGCCCAGTTTAGCTATTAGTGATTTAGAGAAGGTCGACCACGTAATTCACACAAGCGTGGAGCGAGCCTGCTATACTGGGTGCCCAATGGGACAACAATGTGGCCCAGCATGATGAAGTTGGCTGCCAACATTGGAGTGGGTGCCAAGATAGTGGCAATTAACCTGGCATGAGATTATGAGCAGGTATATACTTTTGTAAACGAATGATACCAACTGGATCATCCAGGCGGTATTGTTCGGGATGTTAAAGGTACTCCAGAGTCGGCCAGACCAGCCAACCGTTTCACCACAGCAGCCCAAGACAATTGTAGGAAGCAGCCACCATAAACGAAAACGAATCGCTTGCCCGAGGTGAAGGGCTGCAGGAGTGCGATCTAGATTTTTCTACGAAGCTTCGGGGCTGTTGCTTACCTGACGATATCCCAAACAGACTAACGTATATCAGTACCGCGTACCGCGTCGGGATGTAGTAGTATGGAGAATTGAATGGAGGAGGATCCTGCAAAAGAATCGTCGTTCCTGCAAACTTCGGTTATTTTATGGAATTAGGTCGATGAAGTGGCCAACCATTGATATGCGACATGCTTGGGTGGGAGCTTTCCTTTGGCGATCCTGCATTTTCAATGTGCTCCTATAAGAGCACTGCTGAAAAGCTGTCACAGTACAGCCCCACGATACGGCGACGGGTAATCAAAACCGGACAAATCAAATTGTGTTTTTCTGCGTGAAGAAGACCCTGGAATATGCGTATGACTGGGGAAATAGGCCAGATCGTCGCGATTTAGGCACCTTGGATTCCACGATTCTAATAGACGTTGTGAGAAGGGGCGACACATATGGGTCAATCCAGCGTCTAAATCATCAGTACCTCAGCGCAGTTTGCATAGGAAAACGTCAGTGTATTCTAGAAGTGAAACTCACCTAGCTGTAGACTACTAGAGGTCGATTTGACAGATCTACCGGGACGGTCGAGATTCTATAATTGCCTGCTGCGGACCCCGATTCAATCTTTAGATAGACTGCACTAAACATTGACCTGAGTAATTACGTCCACTCGAAGTTCAATGCGCTTGCAGAGCTCGTACTGTGAACTTGAAGGAACATGCTAGCCTTCTTAGTGTTCGAGTCAGCACGTCTTCAATCCAAGTCCTGACAAACTTGTATTTTCACATCAATGATGTCTGCTGTCGACTGTAAACTGCTGCGGAAGAATGAAACTGGCAGGCATTTTGTCATATTCACTGGCAGAGATGCGAGGACTCGGAAGTGACTCGTCACGGAAGTCGTAGATCGTAGTCGGCTTATGTAACGATTGATGTTAATATCTGATGCCGCAATTCCCGCCGAGGTCCCTGGATGACTATCTTCCTTTTGTTTGGTCTGCCTACGGGACTCGGGAGACTACAGTCGACTCTGTCTTAAACCATACCTGTGACACCCCATAACCTGTAATAACCCATGGATTTTGGGCGTCCACCAACTCCGTTACCAGTAAAATCCCATAAACCTCCGAAATCCCATAACCCATAGCCAAATCTTGTCACCATAACCCATAATAGCCCATATTTGGTTAATATGATATGTATTTTCGTGCTAGAAACTGAGCTAAGAATACACTAGAACGCTATGGAATATCTATTCTGCACAGATACTGGCCGCTTTAGTATCCCATTGTTTTGCAATGCCAAAAAATCCTCTGGGCGTGCTGAAATCTGGTCTTACAAATCTCAAGAATCTCACGAAAACTAGAAAAGATGACCTTTTGGCATGCCTGCACAGGAGGGAGAAGATTTCAGCCAATGAGGAGGAATGGTTGGATAATGCTGCCAACCCAGTTGATGAAGAAGCTGTTGTCGTTCTGCTAGAAAA
>QOVE01001277.1:9363-25349 GCA_003521275.1 Tricholoma sp. MG99
CAGAGTAGCAATTTTTTCTGATTTTTTGGACCTATTTTTAGCAATACCCTTGTACACCATAGTCTCTCATAACCCATAGCCTGGGGCTGTTACCAAAGGGTATGGGATAAGAGGGCTTCGACTGTAGATATTCAAGTTACGGCTATGGAAAGTCATCCATTGAATTGCAAACATTGTAAACATGCTGGCGTGGGAACCAGTAGCCGCGCCGTCCGAAAGGGGCTGCGGCACTTCCCATGTCACGTGCGACAAAAATAAAAACGTTTGATCTGATCTGTCCTATCCTTCCTCTTATCCTTTCTTTTCTGCCTGTCGAAAAATGGTTTTCAAGGTTGCTGGTAAGTAGTAGCTTGCGATATTTAATCGCGAGCTAATTAACACCATCGAAAAAGACATTTCTTTGGCTGCGTTTGGACGCAAGGAGATTGAACTCGCAGAGGTAAGTAGATGTGCTGATCTTATCAGCTTTTGCTTATACATCTATCCTAGAATGAGATGCCTGGTCTCATGTACCTGCGACACAAAGTACGTATTGTTTTTTTGAATGAGGCCGAAGTCATAATAGCTTTTCTGACGATAGCACGCTCCCTCGCAACCGCTCAAAGGGGCGCGTATAGCAGGATGCTTACACATGTACATCACGAAGTTCATGCCGGTTGCTGTGCTCATGCTTACTACTCTCACATAGGACTATACAGACCGCTGTATTGATCGAGACACTGGCAGCCCTTGGGGCTGATATCACTTGGTCATCTTGTGTATGTCATGTATCAAAGTCGTGCTAAATTCCTTTTAACTTTTGACTGCGCATCTGTTTTTTAGAATATCTTCTCGACGCAGGACCATGCTGCCGCTGCGTATGTATGACATGCTCGTTGTTATGACCGGAAAGATGACATTGGTTATGTAGCATTGCTGCGACTGGAATCCCTGTCTTCGCGTGGAAGGGTGAGAGCGAAGAGGAATATGAATGGTGCATCGAGCAAACCATAGCTGGCTTTGCTAACGGACAACCTCTGAACATGATACTTGATGATGGAGGTGACTTGACAAACATGGTTCATCAGAAGTATCCTCAGTACCTGCAGGGTAAGCATACGTGTATGTTGATTCCTGTAGTACCATTTGACGCATCCTAATAGGCATTCGGGGCATTTCCGAAGAAACTACGACTGGGGTCCATCATTTGTACAAGGCTTTTCGGGAGGGCAAACTCAAGGTCCCCGCCATCAACGTTAATGACTCCGTAACCAAGTCGAAGTTCGACAACTTCTACGGATGTCGGGAATCTCTGGTTGATGGAATCAAGCGTGCTACTGATGTCATGCTTGCTGGAAAGGTCGCTGTCGTCGCTGGATACGGAGATGTTGGTAAAGGCGTAAGTAAATGTCATTTCAGTGCGATATCAGTAGTTGATGTGATATTGTAGTGTGCAGAGTCCCTCCGGTCCTACGGCGCTCGTGTGATAATCACTGAAATCGACCCTATCAATGCACTCCAGGCGGCTATGGCTGGCTATGAGGTCACCACCATGGAGGAGGCTGCGCACAGAGGCAATGTTTTCGTTACCACCACTGGAAATAGGGATATCATCACTGGCAGGCATTTTGTTGTAATGCCTGAGGATGCCATTGTTTGCAAGTAAGTGCAGCCACTCCTGTATGGCGGAATTTTCCCCTGATGCTAGTGAATAGCATTGGACACTTTGATATTGAGATTGATGTCGCCTGGTTGAAGAGCAATGCAAAATCTGTTGTCAACATCAAGCCTCAGGTCGATCGCTACACCATGGCTTCTGGGCGCCACCTCATCTTACTCGCCGAGGGTCGTCTTGTCAACTTGGGGTATGGGCTGTGGTCCTGTACATTACCTTGACTTATATCTGTTGCCCTCTCATAGCTGTGCCACTGGACACCCTTCCTTTGTCATGTCGTGCTCCTTCAGCAACCAGGTCCTTGCCCAGATCGCGCTTTGGACTACTCCGGAGAAATTTCCTCTTGGTGTACATATGCTTCCCAAGGAACTTGACGAGGAGGTTGCTCGAGCGCATCTGGCACAACTCAACGTCAAGCTCACCACTCTTACCGAGACTCAGTCCAAGTACTTGGATATTCCTGTGCAGGGTCCTTACAAACCAGTAAGATATTCTGCTTGTTTTTACTCGAATCTCTCACTGATTGCCATTCTTTAGTCGCACTACCGCTACTGAGGTCTCCCAATATAAGCCTGTAGTCATTGACGGCCTCAACGTGCCCTCGCCAATACATGGGATCTTCAACGTCCCGATTGTGCGGATGTCGTGATTCGTTCAGAGAGAGTCGTTATTTATCATGTGCTTTTGAGCGGTGGCAGGGAACTTTTGAAGTATCACAGTAGGGGAGGTATCGCAGGGTAGGGTGATGATGCAGTTGTAGGCCTCAACGAGCCTTGGTGTACACGGCCTCAACCGCCTTTGGATTTTGTGTAGTGGAAATGAAAAGTCAATGAAACGTATTCAAGCCTATGGACCTGATTCGAACAATAGACGGATTTGCCGGGAAGTTACAAGGAAACTTCATAGCAGTGATAGTGTGTGTATGTCAACGCAATATGTCAGTTACGAGATCCCTTGCGAGTTTACCGTGAGAATGTGAATGATTGCCCGCCATCGTTATAAGTCTACAGCCTCGAAGCCTTCAGAATCTTCAGAGTCTTCAGTCTCCAGATTCATCCAGTGCTTGTTCTGGTTCTTCCAGATTGTTCACGAGCGCTCCTAGCGCTCACTCCGGATCTCATTTGTGCACAATCCTTTCATTTTGTGCACCCCAGTACTTTCCTGTATTACCTTTGTTTTCGAATGGTCTCGTCCAGCATTCCATCTGCTCCAAAGCTTCCCCCTCTTTCATACGCTGACCATGCTAAGAAAGCACAGAATATGATCTCTCCAATCTCTCCACAACCTTCCCGCACTATGCCACACTCTGTACCGAGCACAGTCCACACTTCAGCCTCCTCAAGCAATCCTGTAGCTTCCCAGTCCAAGCTTCTTTCAAGTAACCTTGCCGTGGATGTTAACTCCGATCCAACCTTTGACGTCTCCACACCCACTGATCCACCCTCCTCTTTAGTGACTGACGCCAATGCCAGGAATGTAAGCGTTGATACACGCGTCAATAACGATTTAGCGAGCAAGGCGCTATCCGTTGTGGCAGCTCACACCTCATCGCAGAAATCTCCGGTGGCCAACGTCTGGAATATACGCAAGGAACAACTAGCTGCTGCTCGCGCCGCACTGACAAAGGCCCTAGCAAAAGAGATCCCTTCAGAGCGGCAGTCTGAGCATATGTCTTCATCTTCCGAATCAATCTCCTCACAGAATACAGTGTCAAGTGTGATGAACCTTGCGTCATCCTCAGCTTCGGCCTGTAATACTTTTCATGCGACGGTGAATGGTGTGACTTCTATGAAACACGAAGAAGAGCACGACCCGTTCGTTGTGCGCACAAATGTAAAGATTACTCGTCGCTCAAAACCTCCTCCACCATCAGTCCACGACACTGATACCTGGCCAGAAGTCGGCAAGATGGCTGCTTCCAACCGTCTTGCTGCCAACACAGTGGCTATTCACCTAGATGATGCAACTCGCAACGAGGCCAGAGCTGATCAAATATCGGCAAGTGTGTCTAGAAAGAGTGCGTCTTTATCCGCATCGTCTATTATCTTATTCGTCTCTTTTTCGAATCCGTCCTCTGTGACATATGTTCCTCGTTCTATGCGATACTATTCCTGCCAATTTTCTTTACTGATTTCATTCTTCCTTCAATTGGAACCGCAGGTGAAAAAGCTAAACGGATGCCCGTGACATCTAAAGAACCTCAAGCTACCACTGACGTCCAATACAAGTCTTCAAAACGTCAAAGTAGGAAAGGCCCGCATTATATATATCACCAACAGATAGGATCAAGTTCATACACGGAATCCGCTGAAGGATCTGCTGGATCTGCTTCTGGGTCAGCACAATCATATAGTCGGGGGCACTCCGCATCACAGTCGACTTCTCATTCCAGAGTTCAAAGTCGTTCGGAAAGTTTACAATCCAGCCCGCGCGTTGCTCGAGAAAGGCACTTATCGGCAGATGACACATCCAGAGCTAGCGGCGAAGGAGTCGCGGATCATAGGAGTACTAACTGGTCTTCTAGGCCAAGTTCACCTCCGTTAGTCGTTCGACCTCATCTCCAACCTCCACGTTCGGCTATTGATCTCAACTTGTCTGCAAGCCACACAGCGTATCCGGGGCAACACTACCACCAAGTTGGAGTTCAAACATCGAGCGATTCTGCTTCGTCGGCCCACAGACAACACCGCACCCAGTCGTACTATCATCATTCACCTGTTCACGTGCCGATACACCTACGGCGTGGCGGCCGCCCACGCCACACTGAAACACCACCAGAACAGCTAGCTCAGTACCCCAATCCCGTGTCACCCTATCCTAGTTATCCTTCTTACGCCGCATATGACTACCATAATTCAATTCCGGATACCAGCTATCAGAATACTAATCAGGGGCATCCAGAAGGAACGCGCAATCCTGCGTATCCCCCACCACAAGCACGTTTCCTCTGTTATCTTACGCATGTGGTACTAACGCATACACGATAGCAGCAACCCCAACAACACCCCCCGTTGCGCAGTGGGGTGATTCCCCGACCACTGTCCCACGTTGTAACGAGATACAAGGAGGTCGCTGTCGGCAAGGAGCATGCAGTGGTGTTTGGGAGCATCGGCATTCCGGGAGCGAGTCAGTCTCCTAGCCCAGCACCTCTGCTGTCTAGGAGGCCCAACAGGACGGATGGTGCTGATGAGAGGGGAGAGGATAAAGGGGAGGATGAAAAGGCATTTACAATATTTTCAATTGGGTTTTTACCCAGTGATGGTCCGTCACGGATGTCCTCCAAGGCGCATAGCAGGAGAGGGACGGTGTCCACATCCGAGTTGAAGGTCAGAAAAGAGGGCGATGTGGAGAGTAGTACACCTGGCAGTACGGAGTCCAAGGTCATCGATTTGACAGATTCACAAGAGTTGAAATGGGAATTTGGCACTACGTCGTCGTCCGTCCGAGAAGAGGGGTCAGTGCACTCACCTTCGATCTCTTCCGAAAATCTGCAGATCGATGCTGAGACATCGTACGGTTCATTACAAGAACCCTTGCCGCCTGTGTTATCGACCTCTATGACTGGCTTCGGTGGAATGGTGTATAGGTCCACTTCTGGATCTCCACGCAGGGAGGTGTTCAGGGGACCTCTCCAAGCAGAGTCTATCTCGCCGCTAGTGGAGGGAGCACTATCTGCTCGGTTGCGTGATGTAGCTTCCGGCGATGACTTCGAGGTGAAAGACTTTGGGTATGGTTTTGGGCCTGCGAGTGGCACTGGGCGTGCACTGGCTGTTACACGGGATGAGAGAGAAGAGAGGGAGAGAGATACCGGGAGAGAGGGAGGGGGAGGGAGGGAGATATTAGAACGCGAGTTGCACAGGGATTTTGCGGAGGTGAAGGATCATATATACGAGAGAGGTCAAGAGAAGGACACATTCCGAGATATAGATATCTCAGTGCATCCGAGGCGCGGAAGTTACAACGGAGGTGCTGGATATGATCGAGGCGAAAGAGGCGTGCGGAGAGGGCGTGGATTAAATGGATTTGGAAGAGGTCACAACCGCCGTGGTAGCTTCCAGCAACACGTCCCACAACCTCAGCCTCAGCAGCCTCAGCAACGGCAGCCATTTGTCCTCACACCATCACAAACTGCCTTTCAATCACTTCAGACTGTGGGGGACCCATCGAACGGATACTATCTTCATCATCGTCCGTCCTATGTACCTCCAGGATATGAAGCCTACGTATATCCGACGACCAGCCGTACCGCTTCCGTTTCTCCACCATTGCCAGTTCCCGTGACTACCATATCATTCCCTCTGGATCCGACTCGCTGGTATCTACTTGGGCAGCTGGAGTACTATCTGAGTCCCCAGAACATGGCGCAGGACTTTTTCCTTCGGCAACAGGTACAGCTTTCTTATGTGTATTTGACAGCAAGATCTCAGGATATCTTCTCCCACACAGATGGACGCAAGAGGGTGGATACCAGTTTCTCTGATCGCATCCTTCAACCGTGTCAGACAGTTGACGATGGATGTACATCTTGTCCGAGATGTTCTGTTGTTGTCATCTATTGTGCAGGTTAAGGGTGATTGGGTGCGCATGAATAGCTGGGAGCGGTATGTGCTACCAGATGCCGCGACCAGTGATGTGGATAAACAGGACTATGAGCTTCCTGGCGTCTATGTACAGCCCTTTCAAGAGGAGAAAGGTGGATATATGCAGGCATATAGTGAATTCCATGTCCACGGAGATGGTCATATGTATGACGAACATTCAGTGCACGGCGAGGTTCACAACGACGTGCTAGCTGTAGAGGTGGATGGAGATGCAGAGGAGGAGGAAGAGGAAGAGGAAGAGGAAGAGGAAGAGGAGGAAGAGGATGTCGTCTTTGTAATGAGTCATGACGATGAGGGACAACCATGGCCACCTGAGCGATTTGCTTCAAGCTGAGCGATGCATGGTTTCCTTCTTGGGTCAACTTATTTCCATAGCTCGACGAGCTAGGGGTATGAGTACCACAGACAACGTACTAACAGCTGCATCGCCAACCCATATTCACGGATAGGATTGTCACGGGTATGCCTATCATACATCGATCGTACATTGTTGTGGCTTTCTAAGTATTGTCTACCTACCTCTAACCGGAGCTTTGCAGATCTCTGTACTACGACACGTCGCCATATCGGGCCGTCGATAGTTCAACTGATCACACGCGTACGTTGTGTCACCCAGGATGTACTATACTATATGTATATAGTTTTCGACCTGCAAGCCAAATATATACATACTTAGGTCGCAGGACTCCAGGAGGCTGAACCCGTTGTCACTGCTGGCGCTGACCTGTGTTTCCCACAGAAACACAGCCTCAGAAACTTGTTTTAGGACTTCTGATATGTATATCCTTTGGATATTCTTGATATGTATACAAAAGAAATATTAGGAAAATATTTTACATGGATCCAAGCTGTATCTGCAAGGAACATAAAAGGTGTGTTCTACAATGTTTCTTTTGGATCCTTTCTAAAAGGATTTTTCATGTTCCCTTTGTGTAAGATAAAGAAACACTTTTCATGAAATTATGGCTACATCTGCAGAAAACATGTAACATATAATTTTATTATGTGTTTTCTATGGATACATGCAAAGAACAAAGGGGTTGCCATGGTTACACATGTATCCCTAGGAAACACATAATAAAATTACATATTACATGCTTTCTGCAGATATAGCCATAATTACATGAAAAGTGTTTCTTTATCTTACACAAAGGGAACATGAAAAATGTTTCCAGAAAGGATCTGAAAGAAACATTGTAGAATACACCTTTTATGTTCCTTGCAGATACAGCTTGGATCCATGTAAAATATTTTCCTAATATTTCTTTTGTATACATATCAAGAATATCCAAAGGATATACATATCAGAAGTCCTAAAACAAGTTTCTGAGGCTGTGTTTCTGTGGGAAACACAGGTCAGCACCAGCAGTGTGTAGGCTGTTTGTCGCAGTCTTCCCTCCCCGCCATTTGCTTACCGGGACGGTACTGTTATTATGACGTAATCCAACACCTTTCTGTGCTTTACTACCACCACTGTCTACCAATGGTCAGAACCTCGGATATTATCCTCATTCTCGTCAGTGCTACCTTTGAAACCTGTGTGTCTGCTAACAACAGCACAGGTCACTATCCTTTTCCCACCAGCTGCAGCTGCGATGGTGACAGGATGCAGTTGTGATCTTCTTATCAACGTTTGCTTGACTATGTGCGAACCTCGATACTTTGTGTCATGGGATCAGCTATTTAACATATCGACAGTCTCGGATTTATACCAGGTCACATTCATGCTTTCTGGCTTATCTACAAGAAAATGCAGGCTGAGGAGCGATACGGCAACGGTGGATTTATCTGTGCGTCATATGTTACCCTGTAAGTGGAAATATAGACTGATTTTTCGACTTGCAGATGTTGGAAATGGAACATACGAACCGCTGTATCAGCATGTTGCGGAATCAGGAGCACAGCCATACTATGGGGCGACAGGTCGATAGATATTGACGATTATTTGTACTATAAGCCACTATACGATCACGTGATGTTGAACATTGACAGTGGCATGCGTGATCCTCGTCGATTCCTCGTTCTTCCTCTCCTCTCATGACTGAAAACACAAGACCTCCAGGCTCAGGACGTACAGGCACAGGGCACGCAGGATCTCTGCGTGGTTCATTGCATGGTTCTGGAAAGTTGCAGATGGTGAAGCTGAAACAGAACAAGCGAACTAGCAAACCCCCAACACCTATGGCTACAGACAGGCTATATAATTCAGGAATGCAACTCATAAGTCCTCCCCCAGAGGAGACACTTAGTTTAATGCGTAGTTCTGCAAGTATTCCTACACCTAATATCAAACCGTACAACTGACTCTCAAGCCAGCGATCTACTCCGCTTGTTCCCTCACCTGCGGACAATCTGCACACATCTAAGCGTAAACGTACAGTACCACGAGTACTCACAGAACAGCCTCCCATAGAACAACTTCAACCTCAAGAAGTTACCCCGAATCCCAAGCCTAGGAAGCAGTCTAAACGCCAACCAGTTTCTCATGACTCCCCAACTCGCTTTTATTCCCGATCATCCCCGGCGACTACCCCCTCCAAGCCACAGCGTGCTCTCCTAGTCAAGTCTCCACATTCGTTAAACCCAGATGCAGACTTTCTCCCCGACCTTCCTGCTGACGTCCCCCGGCGCTCTGTCGCATCAGCCCGTGTGCGACGGACTACTCCTATCCCTCCTTATGAGCCACCTTCGGAGGTTTTCACACCACCCAGAGAAGTCTTGATGACGCCTTCTATCTCAAAGTCCTCCAAACGCAAAACAAATGGCAAGCAGAACACTCTAAAGGGGAAGAGCATCCTTAAAGTCGTTATTCCTGCGGCGTCCATCAAGAAAGAGCTTCCCAACATCGATCTGAGTGCACCTATGCCTCCCCCAAGTCCCAGCGATGATCCATTGTTGTTATCTGGTCCTATTCTAGCTCCAAGCTCAACCCCGACACGTCCGCCCAGGGAAAGAGAGCAAAGATCGGTTGGTGTTGGCACTTCCGCGTCAATCACACGTACAGCTGCGCTGGAACTACCTCCGCACCCACCTCCCTCCTTGTACCTCCCGCTATCGTCGTCCCCAGTGGATGACGTGGACGGTGTGCAGGTCTTCGATTGGGCATGTACGGATCCAGAATGTTCCACCGATTTCAGCGTGATGGATATGGACCAAGCAGATGCGGATGTCCCCCGCCTGCCACTTTTTGATCTAAATCTCGAAGATTTGCCAGCGTCCAGCGACGCGGGTGGATGGAGCGATAGCGATGATGACGATGAGGCTCGATACGGCGATGATCAAGAAAACGGTGAGGAAGTGGAGGGGGAAGGGGAATACACAGGCAGGTGGAAGACGGTTAAAGTGCGAACCAAGTTGGATCCTCCTAGTAGTGCGACGAGGGGGAGAATGGAACAGTGGGGGAGGCCTATTACACCGTTCCCGAAAAAGATTGCAAAACTGGATTTGTTGAAGGAGGTGCATGGTGCAGAGGAGGCAGCCACGGAAGATAATGATATGCTCGGTGACGGTGACGAATTGGCTGAATCGACTGACGAGGAAGAAGAGAGGGAGGTGAGGGAGATTTCTGTGCCATTGGATGATCAGGATGACGAAGTCAGTACCAAGAGCACTACGACATCTTCCGAGTTCAAGACCCAAACCCTGGGGACACCAGATACCATGGAGCAAGGGCCGTTTAACTTCTATCTCTCGGTCGAAGAACCGGTTGCCTCTCCTGACGTGAAGATTGGACTACAAGGGGCCCCTGCGGGCGCATTGCTCGTCCACACTGATGCAGCAATCGATGGTCATCATGGTGACCTGTGCTCAGGTGCGAAGGTTGATGGCTGGATGAATGATGAAGAGGAAGAGGAAGAGGAAGCGGAAGTGCGTCAAATGTCTGTCGAGTTTGACGACGAGCAAGATTTTCATGCTGAACCGCGCGACGTCACCTTTGGGGGAAGTGAGTTTCCTGGCCTTATATTATCCACGTCTACCCTTGTGGACAACCGAGAGGGCGGGATTCACCTAAACGCTGCCAGTCCTTCCGCTACAGAAGAGCAGTCCTGTTTCACGCGGGCTGCCTCTTCAGGAAGGTATACAGAGGTTGTTGCAGAACCACTGGATACGAGGTCCATGAGTCAGAGTTCAGAGGCCTTCGTGGTTGCTGAGGCAGCCGACGGCGACAGCTCTGACGACGAATTTCATTCCAGTTTTGAAGACGCTGGCATGGTTAAGATTACGAGTGCAGATCCTAGAGCAGCTGCCCGGGCAGCTGCAATTCTCAAGCAGGTTTGTCTGGTTCGGCTGGTGTCCTTGTTGCTACATTTCTAATCTTGTTTAATAGTATGATTATGACTGCTTCACCAAGGTCGTGATGAAGGAGAGGAGGCAATCCTACGCTGGCGTTGATGGACTCAAGAAGAAAGCTAGAAGGAAGACTATCTCAGGTGCTGGGGTCTTGAAACCTAAGGATAAGGAAAGTGGGAGGAGGCGTTCAATGGGTGTCATTGGTGACAGAGTCTATATCCCTGGAAGTCCAGCGCTGACCTTGCCAGAGCTACTGCAAGAAGCGGAGGCCGAAGTGGTGACTGGAACACCTACGAAGGGGGTTTGGGCCAAGGATTCTTTCAAGACGCCTTTACTGCCTTCTCGACCAGGGACAACATTGATGTCGCCAGATCGTAGAGCTGGTCATAGGACCTGGGGGAAGGATGACTGGAAACAGCTTGATGCCTGTTTCACCGATGAGAGGCTGGAAATCAGTTGCCGGCTTGACGTCGATGGGTTCGAGGCGTTGGCACATGTTGATTGTGTGAAGGTGGAGAATGTAGTGCAGAGATTTGTGCTGCTGATGGGTGGGCATGAGCTCGTCGAGTCATTTGGTGAAACATGGAACATGTGCGCTTGTTCACTTTCCACTGCTTTAGTGTACTGACTACCCCCGGTTACAGCGACAACATAAGTCAGCGAGTGAAGGCACTTCAGACTAAGCAGCGCTGCGGTAATGTTGCACCCCCCACTATGCCGTATACTCCTAGTCCTGGTAGTCGTGCGTTTGCAGCGACTCGTGGAGGACTTTCGATGGAAGTACCAGAATTTACACCACTTGGAAGACGTGCGCCTCTACCAAAGCAACAACAACCACTTTTCTCGTCCCTAGTTGGCCAGGATGCGCAATTCACCAACTTGACAACACAACAGGATGAGCCAGCGAGGACAGTACCTTCACCATTGTTGGCTCCACGGTATTCACACCTACTGGAGGAGGCTGCCGCAATTAGTCAACTGGGCATCAAGGACCCAGAGACGTCAGCCATGGAAGTAGGCACTGACGGCGACATTGTTTCCCAGGGATCAGCTTCTACGCTAGCGAACGGCGAGGACGATTCGCTACTCTTAAAAAGGACGAATCACCTGCCAGAAGCCCCAACGACTATCGGAAGACGTGTCAAAGGATTTTTATTTTCGTATCTTCCTACACTCTCCAAGACTACCTCGTCTACTACAGGGACGAGGCAGCATAAAGCTGGCCTCCCTCTGCCTCCACCAGAAGTCCTTGAGAAATCTCGCGGCCCTATCTCTACACCTATTCGCCCACCCTTGCCGAAGGTTAAACCTCCCAAGGAACTTGTCCAGCTAAATCCAGCGCCTCATCTTCAGCCTAAGACTAGTTTGATCCCGCGTGCAAGGAAACCACAGCGGCTTGTCGAATTGCAGCCCCTGCCCCCTCAAAGTCCCCCAAAACCTCTTGCCATACCCAGGCCAAGAAGGAGTAGTGGGAGTGTGAAAGACCTCGTACGGAGCTTCGAGGACCTTGAAAAGTCCAGAGAGGTTGACAAGGTGGGTGTCATAAAGCGTGTAAAGAGTAACGGGGATTGGAGGACTGTTGGACCAGGTAACAAACCTAGCTGGAGACCATGATGCCATCTGTATGTGCATTTGATGTATTTGTGATTACATATGAAAGGAATAACTTAGCTCGTATTATGTCTGATGTGTTTAGTATCTGATATATTTGATGGTCTTTTTCTGCTAGCGAAATTCACACCGTGACCATGTTTGCACCTTCCAGCCTCGTCTTCTGCAACGGGATTCATAGTGTGAGCTAGGAGGTTGGGTGGGAAGTGGTGTTAGCCAGTTCGGATGCAGGGCATGTCAACTTAGGTAACAGAATGCCGGATGTGAACCCGGTTAGCTAGTCTGGCCTCTAGGCTGGGAAAAAAAAATGGAACCCCCTTATTTGGATCAAAGTCTAAGGCTGCAACATCTGTATGATGCATTAGCAATAGTCACTGCGTTTTCCCGAAAATATCCACCTGACGATACAGGTGCTGATATGGGTGATATCTAGGGCTGGGTTTGTTATTATAATGTTACTAACTTCGGATAAATAACAAATAAATAACATGTTATTAACATATCTCACAAGGACGGGTCAGAAATTGAATGTTATATATTGTGATATACTCTGGGCAGCAGAGTACAACTAGTGGCTGGATAACCCCAGACAACTGCAAGCAGTTTTCCAATAAAATTTCCAATATACCAAAACCTCTGTTCAAGACAGCCATGCTATCAGAAGAGCAGGAACAGGCTCTTGTCAGTCTCTGTAATCAATTCATCACTTCTGGAGAGGATGTCGGGCTTGCGCACTTGATTGACCTTATTAACTCCACAATACCTAATCTGAATCAGGACTCATCTGCCCAAAATCCTGAAGACTTCCATAACTTCCACCATACACTCTGCCCCCAGTATCCTCAACCTCCTTAACTCTGACCATGTTGATCCCAAAGATGTCAATATTGCAGCTGTTGAAGACCAACTGTTCAACCATCTGGACCCATATGACTTAGAAGAGACAGAGCACGTTGATCTGCCTCTCCAGGAAAGAGTTTTTCGCTCGACCACTCTTTTGATATCGCCGACTACATCAAGCTTGATGATCCAGAGTTGAAAGCACTGATCACCAAGGTTGATTCATGGGGTCTAGGTGTGTCGAGTGTTGAGTCTGTCACGTTTACTAGCTACAACAAACATATGGGAAAGCTGGGTGACTGGAGTGTTGATAGTTTCCTGCAAGGGTAGTTTCTAACCTGTTAATAACATGTGAGATTCAAAAATTTGTGTTAGTAACTCGTGAGATCTCAAATTACATAATCATAATATATCACTGTTATTAACAAGGATATCTAACCTCACACAGAGGTCCAATAATATCTCACATTACTAACACCAGCGAAATAATATCTAACCCAGCCCTAGTGATATCGGCAATATCAAAGCTTTTGATATAGGCAGTATCTGGATGTATTGATATGCCTGAGATAGGCATATCAGTCAAATGTATCCGTCAATTGATATTAAGCATCTCAAGACATATCCACTAATAGCCTACACTTCATAGAACAGGCTAGATATATAGGCTACATGGAATATCCAATACTAGATAGAGAAACTTATTTACTTATCAATGATGGTTGTGAACGTTGCAATGCACAACATATCCTATTATTGATCCCAATACATGATGACATTGTAAATTGATGTGCCCTATGCTTGTCCTACAATACTAATCAATCCAAAGAAAGTAGTCACCCAAACCAATCTCAAGTCTAATGAGCACAGAAAAGCATATCTACATGATGAGAGAGCAAGAGCTGAGCAATTACTAGGAGGTGTAGGGTACACACATGCCACGGAAGTGGAATTTGCAATGATTGAACATCTAGTAGGGATTGGAAGATGAGTAAACATGAAGAACACCCGAGTAACAGCCGCAATTACCATTCAGGTCTCCTGACATGTAACAGCCCAGCAGCTGCAGATTTCATAAAAGATGCACCAAGCATCTCTTGCTAGATTGTGCATGCCATGAGCTTCTTGAACCTGACATTGAGACTCGACACCATGTCTTCTAACACTCCTGGTAACTGGAGTCAGTCACAATCTGAGAAAACAAACTAATGAAACCAGCATGCAGCTGGCAAAACTCGAGAGTGTTGTGGGTCCAGTGCACCCAGTCAGGAGCTTGTAAATCATTATTAGAACCTGTGTGAAAGTCAAGGATTGATGTGGGACTGGTTCACAAGGCTTCTGGGATGTTGAGTTCAGGAGAGACAGTGGCTGTGATGCAGAGGATGTAGGTGTCAGACTCAGTGAAGATAGAGTCAGGATCATCGGGAGCCTAAACATGGATTGAAAATGAATGTGTCGAGAAGTCTGAACACGTACCTTGAGAATTTCCCTTTGGACCTGACAGAGAACCTGATCCTTCCCGACATCATCCAACAGCAGATACCCTTAAAGGAAAACATCCATCTTGAAAGCATCAAGTCTAGTAGCCTCAAGCCAAACATCAATATGGCTTGGTAATTGAAGAACTGCATGGCGGTAATGCGCAGAATTGAACTTTTGAAGGCAGGGTAGTACACCACAGGACAAAAACTTGCTGGTATGTGTAGGTGGCATGCTTCAGTTAAAGAGAGAACAACATCAAAAAGCTCTAAGTTATAACTTACCAGGAGTGATGGCTACACTGCACAATGGTGGATAGTGCACATATCCAAAGGGATGCGAAGTCAAATATTGTGTGTAGAGGAAGCTGCTGATATGATCGGTGGATATGGTAAGTGTCAACATGTTGGCGTGTTTGGATATGTTGCATATCACTCATCCGCCTTTGTAAGATATTCAGTTTATCCTCATCAATCAGTGACATCAACTCGCCAACATTATCAACAACTAGATATGCAGGCTACAGTGGTTGTTACATACAATATCTAACCTATCCCCCATAGCTGACCTGTGTGATATTTTTGAGAAAATGCAGTGAGTGTTTAAAGGTCTGGTTCAGTCTGCTTTTTTGACCCCCAAGTGTAACGGTTAGTTACTAGCTTTGAATACTGATGACTTATGGTGCACCCAACAGAGCAGAGTCCAATCTATTTGGTAGCTATGTTGTGTACATTGTAAGTCAAGAAGTAGTTGAACTAAACAACTGTAAACAAGTAACTAGATTGGCCCTGGGGGCCAAGCAATATGTAATGAGTATCTGTTACATACCCCCATTTGAGATTGCCTCCAGGGGATCTAATAAAAATAAACTGATTTCGAAGGAAGAAACATATAGAAAGAAGAAATTCCCCTCATTGTTGTCACCCTAATCCAAGTCACCATTGAAGATTGCAGAGTATAGTTACTCAGCGTGTTGTGTGCCGATGAGGGCGGCGGTTTGCATGGTGGAGCTTGCATTAGAAGTAGCAGTAGAGGGCCACAATGTATTTTCAGTAAGTTCACAAAATGTAGCCAGTGCGCTGGCGAGGAGCCATTTGAAATCTAAGAAGCACAACTTACCCGTTGCATCATCATCATGGCCCATCAAGTACTGAATGTGAGTGATATCGTGATAGGTGGAACACCACCAACTGTCCCATTTTGGTATGGCCACAGGTTCCCCCATAAGGTCCAGTTGCTGTAGCCATTTGCAATCTGTCTTACAATAAAGGTCCTGAAATGGCCTGACTCGCAAATGTGATTGATGATTCAGGTGGTGTAGGCCGAACATATATGCATGATTGATCCATTGCGGAGGTATTCCATGACAAATAAGATGTTGGGTTACTGTATCCAGGGTGGCTTCAGGAGTCAACTTATTGTTGTAAGGGTGAATGGTGAGGCTGTCACCAGAACTCTCAATGAACGGTGTGTTGGGGTTGGATACATTCCATATGTCAGGGAGGGCCACT
>QOVE01001283.1:3360-14680 GCA_003521275.1 Tricholoma sp. MG99
GCAGTGCGGTAACTGAGAGACAAGCGCTCTGAATACAAGTTATTTCATTTCCGAAATAGGATAGTGATGTCACAACGGGAACCTTTAATTCTGATTGCCTGGGTGATTGATTTGTATTATCTTACAGGGTTTTGCATAAATAACTGAACATCGCGATTTTTTGTCATTGTTTGTCGGACCAAACAATGTGACCAGATAAACCAAGTCCGATATGCCCGACAAAGCCAACAGTGCTGTTAACTGTTCCCTGCAACAATTGTCAGACCAAAACACACTCGCGTAATTAGAGGTAGTATAATGGACTCCTGCAATTTTGTGACATCAATAGCCAGCACCTCAATTCCTCAACGTCAGCCACTACCACAGCACTGTGTGGGCACCTGATGCTGGGGATTGCACTCGCGCAAGTGTACATCATCGACCCCCCAAAACACGAACTCACTAATCTGTCAACGACACCCACCTGCGCCCCCTGGATGAGGCACATACACCAACACGCACACGCGGCGCCAAGACGCGTCTGACGACACACATCTGTCAACAGAGTCACTACTCATTGAGGTGCACATTGCCACGATATGTTTCATGAACATACTGCCAAATATATAATTTGCACTATACTAGCACTCGTGAGTTGCTTGCAGCCTGTTGCAGGGCTCCTTACTGCCAGTTGATCTAGTGTGGAATCTGTGGATGCCACAATCTAGCGTGATGATACCAGTTATCAGGTCACACTATTTGGTCGGACAAACAGAAACAAAAAATCGCAGTGTTCAGTTATTTATGCAAAGCCCTGTAGGGTTTATTTGAGATCACCGAGCACCCCGAATTCGACTTTTGCCAGCCGCTCAACCGCGAGTTTGGGGGAAGTTTTGTTTATTTGGTTTTTGTTTGTTCTCATTTGGCTCATACTAGGATTAAGCCCCATTCGAGCGGTTCGAGCGAATGGTTTTAGGAGCCTGGTCACGCGCTATCGATTGTCGCAGTTTCTAATGTAAACACAGTCAAAACAACACATTTTAGTACTTAGAACCGACATGATCGATTGATCCCAGTGGTCACGCACAAACGTTCAATCGAGACCACTAATGGGTTTTCTGCGCAATGTGTGGCTTCATACCCCCGCCGCTCTATGCCTTCGGGTATACCGCGCCTTGATCTATGTTGGTTTGCGTCTGTATGGGCCAACCGGCTCTCCATTCTGCTATCGTTTACCATTCAACCTGTACGCGAAGACTGGCCGGCGCGTTTTCATATCCGAGGCGAACACGATGCGCTACATTGAACGACATACTACCATTCCCATTCCATCTGTAGTCGATGCTTTCCAAACTCCAGCAGGCGCATTCATAATTATGACTTGTAAAGTCAGCGAGCCTATAAGGGGCCACCTCAAAACGATGTCTGCAAAAGAGCGTTCATTGCTGGCGTCAGATCTGAAGAACTGCTTCGATCAACTTCGCTCACTGCCACCCCCCCCGGGCGGACCTCGTATTTGTGGAGTTGGTGGAGGGTCGTTTGTATGCTATCGAATCGAATGGGACCCAACTGGGCCATTCGACACTGAACCAGATTTCTATCGTTATCTTTACGAACACGTATACTTGCAGGAGCGAAGTCATCTTGAAGAATTCGGACGCAAGGTTCACACAGTTTCTCATCGAATCTGCCTCTCACACAACGACATAACTCCACACAATATCCTGATAACCGACAACGGTCGACTTTCCGCGATTATCGATTGGGAGTGTGCCGCTTGGCTTCCGGAATATTGGGAATATACAAGGTCGTACTTTCATAGGGACACTTATTACGAATGGCAGAAACTTATGGACGATGTTTTTGGGGTCTGGCCAGAAGAATTAAGGGTTGAAAGGGAGATGTGGAAATACAACGACCCATTCTAGTGGCAGGCGTGTAAATTATAGCCCTCTGTATTCGTCGGTACTACATGTAGAACCAGGAACTTATGCTTCAACTCTACTACAAATTATCGCCCTCCATGCTTGGCAAGGTGGCCAAGGACATCTTCCTCTCCTCTCTTGCGAGTCATGCGATGGCCTCTATTTAGATGTTGTTTGGTTCTATTTAGTATTGACTGTTACTGAACGCTACATGTAGTGTGGACGGGGGCAAAGTCCCATGTTGTCGCTCGCTTCGTAGGGATATTCTAAAACAAAAAACTAAACAGAGCTGTTGTGCAGCTGGGGTCTATTCAGCTGTAATAATGATGAGTATTTGACACTCCTCAAAATTGACGACCCTCGCAGATTAACAAGGTGTACCCTTATATCATCATCTGATATTTAATGTCAGCTACCGGAGACTAAGGTGTACCCACAATCAACCCACAATAGTAAAAGTATTGGACCGATACTCGGCAAAGGTGGGCCGTCATCGGTGGAAGACTTCCCGTATTACGTAATTCAAATTAAGGGGTCAAGTAGGCACGTGATGTTGCAAGGACGAAGGAATCCGAATCGGACCGCAGACTTGGATTTTGTGTACTGGCATGCCTGGGCCATTTGAATATCCCTACGAAGCGAGCGACGACATGGGACTTTGCCCCCGTCCGCATGTAGCGTTCCGTCAACAGTGTTGGAATAATTGAGGGCTGTGCGAGCATGCACAATGCCCGTTATAGTAATTATTATTGTTCTTTTCATTCTGCTCCATTTTAATTACCGTATTTATACTTCTTGGTGATTCTACTGCTACTAGTGCTATATAGGTAGTGTACTGATGTCGTAGTCCCCATCTGTTTGCCTCTCAAGCTCACCGAGGCCAAACACGAATTTACTTCTTTGCTGTTTGCTGCGCTTCTCGAAGATTCCCGTGGCTTATTTCAACACAAACGGATCCTACCCAGCTAGGTGGGGCAGTAGACAATACACTAGCAGCTGGGCCTTGTCGAGGCCATCTCGTCGACTCGTCGCATTGCGCACTGTTCTCGCGCTGATCCACTGATTAATCCGGAGCCGCTTGTCGAAGCGCAGAAGATGTAGGGAAAACATGACAACACATATTTAAAATCTCATGATCAGCGAGGGCTTATCTTTTCATTGAGTTTATTTCGTATTCTATTTTTTCCGCTCCGTATTTCATCTTACAAAAACTATCCGCTACTAGTATAAATACGACCGTGTTTTGTATCTACAGAGACAGAGCTATTCGAGAGATTTCACATGTCTTTTTGCACTAAGCTCTACCCCCCGTGTGATGATACTGTGTAACGCTAGCATCACATATTTTTGACAGAACTAATCCCTCTTACAAAAATCCTACTTGCTTAACTTCTCATCTCGCATCTGGTGTCTTGGTCTGATCAACCAGGTCTATCTGTGCTAGGCAACAATTTGTGCTTGTAAAAATCTTGTGTTCAATTTTATTCAACAAACAACTATGTTGACAAAAGTAATCTCTGATTACAGTTTACGCAGCCGCACTCGGGCTGCTAGGTCAACTGCTACAATTGGAGGTGAGTCCCCAGTTATTAGCCCTGTGAAAACTAACTTGGGAGATCGCTCCCTTAGCGACTCGGAGATGTACACCCGAGTTGCAGACACGAACTGATGCACTTATAGTGACGTTGCATGTGCTGGCATGACCGCTGTGAATCAGCGTGAAGTCCAAGACCGTAGTGTCTTGAGGGGCATGCGTGCCCAACCCGAACCTCCTGTTTCAGAGGAGGGATCGAAATTATCGTCACTTGAGTCATCAGGTGACGAAGACGATGAAAGGCTGTGGACTGTAGTTTCCAAAGGCCGAAAGAAGAAGTCTAGAGATAGACAAATAAACAGTGCGCCAGTACCTAGTGCAGAAATTAAGAAGCTTACCTCAATACAAGATCCCGTAATTGCTAAAGCTGAGCAACAGCTGACCACAGAAGAAAGGGACAGGATTCAGAACCGGTATAAGAAAGTAAATAAGAAACCGGAAGAGGAAAGACCCTCTGAAAGTGAGGCATCGTCGAAAGGCGAAGGGCCATCGAAAGGTAAAGGTGTGGACCCCGGGAATTGGGGTGCCGCCAACTTGGCTCCTGAAGACATGGATGTGGGCATGCAAGAAGCAGCCTTCGCATCCTATAAGATAGCAAAAGAATTCTTAGATAAGAATAAAGCTACGAAAGAACAAGACACACCAGATAAGGAACAAACAAAGCAAAAAGCTAAGCACCATAAGAAAAAGCGTGCGCAAAGTGAAGATTCTGAAAGTAATGAAGAACCTGTTAGAAAAATTAAGGATAGAGCAAGCTCGAAGCTTACCCCAATGTCCGAAACCGTAGCTGAACAAGTAGCAGATATGGTAAAGGGAAAAGTAGGGCCCAAAGCGATGCTCAATCCTATAAATAAACCTGTGAACCAGATAACAACAAACAGTTATCTGGGAAAAGCATTAGAAGAAGTGTGTGAAAGGTCAGCAATGCAAGACGCACCTGAGCCATCCGACAATTCCTCCAGTTCGACCTCACCAAGTTCCAGTGACTCTGAGTGTGGATCTGAGGATAGTGTGAGGAGGTGCAGGTCCAAAAAGCAAAGTCACCGAAAGTCACACGCAAAGAAAATTAGAAAGCATTCAAGGCGGCATAGTTGCAGTTCCAGCTCAGAGCGCTCGAAGATAAAGCCAAAACCACCCAAAGATTATGATGGCGCGGCAGACGCACATAGTTTCCACAGATTTGTGACGGAGGGAACAGACTATGTAATGGCAGGGAAGGTGTCCCGTCAGCGCTGTGTGTTCATGCTGTCTTATCACCTGAAGGGAAAAGCTTATGACTTTTACACTCAAGAGATAGTAACAAAAGGTGCTTACAGCTGGAGCCTTGAGGATTTCTTCAAAGCAATGTTCAATTACTGCTTTCCTATTGATTACCAAGAATGCCAGCATGAGCGGCTCTGAAAAGTGTTTCAAAATGGGAGATCAGTCTCGGAATATAGTTATGAAATAGAAGAAATCTGTAATATGATTGGATTAATAGACGAACGTGAAAAAGTATCAACATTTTGGCATGGCTTATGTCAATCGATCCAACATGCTCTCTGGCGAGATCGTTATAACCCAGAGACTTCGAGTTGGGCCGAAGTTAAAGATGCAGCTCAGATAATTGAAGTATCCGAACGTGTTGGTGGTGATAGACATGAGACTCGACCAAACAGACAACAGAGTTCGGGAAATAATAGAAATTTTAATCGGAACCGAGCCAATCGATTAAGACCCTCAGATGGATATGATCAAGGGACTGATCGACACAATTTGCAAAAACATGATTGAACACCCGGTGGCAACCCTGATCGACGTGAAAATAAAGATAAGCGTCGATCAGGAGGAAAAACAAATAACTTACAGTCTTGACTCACTGATAAAGAAAAAGAAGAGCTGCGGGCGGCTGGTAAATGTTTCAGATGCAAAGAGCCAGGACATATGGCGTGTGATTGCCCCCAAGGCAAAACTGTGATGTCAAAGGGAAATAAGCCCCCCAGAGTTACTTCATATAATATTGAAATCCAGGACATGGAGGAGCTTCAAGAATTAGCCGAAACAACGGCCATGATTGAAGAACTTCATGTTGGAAATGTGAACATTCAAATTGTTGAAGAATGTGCTTCAGGCGATGTGGAGAGTTCAAACAATTCTGTAAAATATAGAATTGGTGATTTCGTGGCGAAGTGAGCAATGACTGTGCTGGAATTCATGTGTCCATATCCGGGAGATGATCCTGAGGAAGCGCTTGCCGAAGACGAGAGTCGTTTCCTAGTTTATCAGATAGAAGGAGGTAAACATATTATCATGGATCAAGAGATCTGTGAAGATGAATTCATTGAGACGAAATTATTATTCAATGAAAATTTTCACTTAGCGAAATGGTATGCAGAGCACCGTGCTCGGGCATCGGAAATTGAGCTAGTCAAAAATAATCTTTGGCAAGATAGTCCAGTCATGGAGAATGTCCTAGAATGGGGTATATTAAATACCTTGCACGTGAGTCAGCAGTTATATCCAAGAGTGGAGAATGACTTCCCGTTAAAGAAGAGATGGACAATTGTGTCTGAATATGATGTGTTTCATATATGGGATCAGGCACTAATGTGCATAGTTATCTTGACACACGAGAAAGTATTGGACTTTGAATTTGATCTAGTAAATTGGTACCTAGATACAATAAATCAGCAATTAATGTATCAGTCAGGTACCAAGACCTCAGATTCTGAGTACTCTGAGGATTCAGATCAAAGTGACAGTTCACCATGCATATCAGAAGGAATTGATGGCAAAAGCTGCCATCTCAATCTAGTGAATAGGCACACAGATCTAAGAGAACGGGTAAGCTCCTGGTTAAGACAAACATGTAAAACAAATACGCACCTGAAATGGCCAGCACTTTCTCTTGCTGGTGTACAAATTCCACAGGGAACAATTTCAGCTTTGCAACGAGATGCGTCTATACCAAAAGATTTCACACGCGTAGTACCAAAACTAATAGTAATTGTCATGCAAATCAACGGACAGCCGGCGTGCGCATTATTAGATTCCAGGTCTCTAGGAGATTTCATATCAACGTCATTGGCTGATCAGCTGAAACTAGCAAAGGTAGAATTAGCAAAACCTTTGGCGCTACAATTAGCTGTTCAAGGGTCGTGTTCTAAAGTAAATTGGGGCGTGCAAGCGGACTTACAATATCAGCACATCCAGGGGAAACGCTACTTCGATGTGGCCAACCTATCAAACTATGATTTGATTTTGGGAACGCCATGGTTATTTCAACATAAAATCACCATGGGGTTAAACCCTGCATGTGTAATTGTAGGTTCAGATGAGTGGCTGCCAATAAAAGGGGACAATGTGACGAAGATTGCATCCAGAACTGTGGAATTACTTGAAGAAAATCTGGATCGAGCTAGAGCTGAACTCATTAAGTATGCTCATGATCTATGTAAGGAATTGGACAAGACAGACTTACCACCGTTTCGCTCAATAAACCACGAAATTCCATTGATTGACGAGAATAAGATTTATCCATGGCGACCATCACGGTGTCCTGAAATATTTCATCAACAGTGGGCTGAGAAAAAGAACGCATACCTGAAATCGGGGCGTTGGAAAATTTCAAGCACTAGAAACACAGGGCCAATGATGTTTATATCGAAGCCAGGAAAGAAAATCGGAAATGCCCCGGAGCTACGCACTGTTGTTGATTTACGAGCTAGGAATGTGAATACTGTTAAAATGTCGTCACCACTACCGGACATTGATGGGGTTCTTCAGCGTGTAGCTAGCGCAAAATATCGATCTTTATTGGACTTGAAAAATGCATATGAGCAAATCCAGATTATCCCTGAACATGTGGAGCATTCGGCTGTGACAACACCAGATGGCAATATGGTCAGTTTAGTTATACAAATGGGAGACTGTAATGCTCTGGTGACATACCAAGCATTAATGAATCATATATTCTCAGCATACATTAGTCACATCCTTGACGTGTATTTAGATGTCATCATCTTATATTCCAATACCTTTGAGGAACACATGAGAGATGTAAAATTAGTAATTGATATATTACGACGCAAGAAATTGTACCTTAGCTTGAAGAGATTACATTTCTTCCAGAAAGAGTTGAAGCTGCTCAGGTGAATCGTCGGAGATGATGGAATTAGAATGGATCCAGAGAAGGTCAATTCAGTATTGGCATGGAAAACACCAACGAATTGAGACTTACTGCGAGGATTCCTTGGTGCTGTGGGTTATTTAGCAGATGATTTGGCCGAGGTGCAAATGCCTATGGCTGTATTGCATGCGTTAACGGGTGATACAGTACCTTTTTGATGGGAATATACGCACCAACGAGCTTTTCAAGATATAAAGAGAATTGTTGAGTGAGGACGAGAGTCGAAACGAAGTCCAATCAAGTATGGGGCAAAGCGGAATCAATTTTTTTGATCACTGATGGCAGTGCAATGGGAGTCGCCGGTGTGATCGCTCAGGGTCCAGATTGGAAATCAGCTCGCGTGGCTGCATTTTATTCTGCGAAGTTAAACTCTGCTCAACAAAATTATCCAGTACATGAAATTGAGATGTTGGCAGGCATTGAAACTATGTTAAGACATAGGGATATATTACAAGGTGTGAAATTCGTATGGATTACGGACCATAAAGGTTTAATCCATCTGTTGAAACAAAAGGATTTGTCTGGCTGACAGGCCAGGTGGATGGAAAAGATTAGTGAGTTCAACTTTGAAGTTCAGTACGTACCGGGAATTGACAATGTGCTGGCAGATGCACTGTCGAGATTGTATTCGAATGATGCACCCGGAACGGTGCGCGCGAGGTCCGAGTACATGTACCACGATGTGATAGACAATGATGTGCTATTGAGACATAATATTAGCATGCCGTTATGCACTAGTGTTGAGGCGGCAGCGGTGACACTTGGCGCAGAAACTGGTCAACCAGAAATGGGACGCAAATTTGCAGTGCGGATGAAAGATTTTTTCGTTCTAAAAGGCCCTCGAGAACGAAAGGAGGGCAAGGATAGGGACAAAAAATTAACTATTAAAATTCCTGCATGAAAAACTGCAGAGAACGGGGATAAGAAACTTACCATCAAAATCCCAGCACAGAAAAGTAAAGATAAAAGTGAGCACGAGAAGCGCGTGAGTAAGGTTGCTGAAGATCTGGCCAAAAACGTGGCCGAGGAACCTGAAGGTACACAAGAACAAGGTGTAACAGAGCCAGATACATCGTTACTGGGTGTAGTGGCTGGAGGGCATGATGGCCTAGATGTACCATCCATTCTGAAAAATAAGTATGGTCAGGATTTGTTCTTTAAAACTATACTGGAAAATCCAAAACATTACCGAAACTTTGAAGTTGAGGAAGGATTGATATATCTAAAAACAAATGGTGGGAAGGTGCTGTGTATCCCGAAAGTTCTGGTGGAAGGACGAAACATGCGTGAAATTGTAATAGAAGAAGCACATTCTGTATTAGCCCATCTCGGCACTACCTGTTACAACTTTTCATTTCATCGTTGTAACCTTTGACACGTGACGACCCGCCACGTGCCCACGTGCCGATTCGCCACTTATGCTCATCTCGCTCGCCCACTCTGTTCCCTCACTCGACACGCGTTTCACATCAATGCGCACTTCTGATTCCTCCGGGCTCATGTACATATGCGTACATTCGTCCTCCGGCATCTCTACAGCTTCATATACGAACACGTATACTCATCCTCACCATTCGGACATCCTCATACAATCCCCAACTCATCATGATCTGTATCGACTCTTCGTTGAGTCATGGAGACTCGTCTCAACTCGTCTCGACTCATCTCCATTCCTGAGACAGCGCCCATACAAATCCACATTCGATCCCAACCGTGCTATTAATAGCTTACCTCTGATGAGGTTCCACATCGATTCCAGATATGCCGCTACACGTCATATCGTTTCATCTTTGACTCTATTGATTGACAGCTTGATGCGTCATGACTTGTATCGACTCGTCCTGACTCTTTCTGATTATTATCTAACTGATTCTGATTCATATCGATTCATCTCGATTCGTCTTGACTCATTGTTATTCTTAGATGCTGTTCCATTCGATGACTCTCACTTCACAGCTTCTCGATTAAAACTCTTAGACAAGTATATAAACTGTCGATACCTCTCATGTATCTACAGTTTAACCTTAGTTTATCTACACCTTGGTTACATCTCCGGTTCACAACTAAGTAACAACCAAGAAGCCCTTGGTTGTGAATCATTACTCGTACTCGATCCTTGGTACCGACTCCAAGGATCCTCGTTCTCGTTGAGCTTGGTGGTGCGCACTGAGTCTCTCTCTCGATCAGTCCCGACCCAGACGGTGCCCGTCGGGCTCCTTTGACCCTGTGACCTGGAGGTACGACCTCGGTTCTAACAAAAGGTTAAACTCTTCTTTTCCAGACCACCTACTATGGTGTAGTCTGTCTTAACTACCAGAACCCTGTGTCAGTAGCATGTACGCTTACGCTGACAAGAAGACCCGGACACACTTGTTGAAGAACGAACTACAGACAATGAACGAACAGACACGAACGACAGTAGTCTTGGACTACTCCACACAAGAAAGAAACGATCCCCTTTCCAAATGACAAACCGACCTCTCGCATTTACAAGACATGCCGAAGTCTTTGAACAGTGGAGTATTGCGCTTGATGAAGATACACACACGAACGACTGTTGGAGATGAGCTGACATCACAATGCGCGCAACCTCAGCTGCATACGACTCTTGTTGTTGAGCCAACAACACAAGACATGACGATTTGGCCATGACTGGAACCTTCATTGGCAGTACAGCACAGAGAGACGAAGCCTACCTCACAGACCGGTAGAAGAACTTTTTCGCAGATAGTAAGGACGCCGCTGCAACCTCTATCCTCTGAAAGGATCATGCAGGGTAGTGCAAAACCTGAAGATACTTCCTGCCTCGACACTGGAGGAAGAACCAACCACACATTATTCCATGACGACACTCTTGACTTATCCCTGATGCCGAACAGCGAAGTATGGGATTGGGCTCAGACAAGAAGAGGAATGTCTATGCGACTTCCACCATCGACATCTCCTAGAGCCAGGAAGATCATTGACCAGTCACCCTGAGAAGGTGTTCGAACCACAACACTTCCATCATGGATATGCCCACACGACATATGATTTTGGCTTGTAAAGCTTGACAGATATAGTCGAGTCACCTCCACCTGTCCTAAGTGCTGCCTCTTCGAGTACAGGAGCACCAGACTTGACCTCTTCCGAGTAAAGCTTGATTATGAAGAATGGGTCCAAGACAATAAAGAAGAAGCTGCCCTCAATCCTGACTTTGAGGAACCCCGGAAACACAACTTCGAAATTTATCGTGAAGATCTCGTTCCTGGAGAACATCCCATTGCTGGAATCGGCAAAGAATTTTGGACCTCCGTCCGATGGAACAATCATTATGATAACGAAGGGGGCTACGCTCTTGCACATCTACTTTTATTTGGACCATCAGGAAATCTTGGAACTCTCCTAGGAGGAGGAAGACCACCCTGTCGCGATATGGATGCTGTCAGCATCATCGCACCCGAAATCTACTCACAGAATTAGAAACCAGAGTCCCAAGCATGACTATAAACTGCAGACCAGACGTCTCAAGATTGACGTTGAACGAACAGAACACAGGATTAGAACACAGGATTAGAACACCGACACACCTGCGCATACACTTCGGTGTAGGATTGATCACTGGTAAGACCAGGTCTATCTCATTTCTTTGATCAGACGCACGTCCTGGACATG
>QOVE01001290.1:24561-42307 GCA_003521275.1 Tricholoma sp. MG99
GCAAAGACCGGAAAAACATGCAGAACAAAATATATCAGTGTATGTAAATCTCACTCATCGGGTCTGGGTCACAGGTTGCTAATACATCTGGCTGTAGTTAAAAGGTTCCTACCACCAAATTCAACAATGGCGAATGAAATCTGGCATGAATACTCTGTGGGATAATCAGAAGGGAGCAAATATTGTTGATGCTGCTTCAGCGGCGATATGGGATAGATATATTGGGGGCAAAGTGCGTATAAGTATACCATATCCTACAAGTCTGAGATGCTAACAGAAGCCTCGTATCTTGCAGGGACGACACCCTCTGAAACCTTTCTGTAACAAAGGATTTTGATGGCTGTCACAATTCAAAGAGCTCTTACCTGTATCTGGCGCAATAGGAAGCAGCGTGTTCACCCCATCATCTTTATCTGTACCACCAACTCACAATCAAGGCCAGCATGATGTACAGTCAGAATCAAGAGGGTGTGCTGTGCCTCCACTGCCTCATGGCAGTGATTGTGGCAGTGCTATGACTGTGTCGTCCACAATCCAAGCTGCTGCTACGCTTGGTGATAACAGTGACCAGATGGATGTTGACACAGCTGTTGGGTCATCTCTCTCTGCTAGCAAATGCAAACACTCTGATGCTTCGCTTCCTGGTGACGGTGCATCGATGCATGACAACCATGATGAGAGTTCTTCCCATATTGATACTGCTCCACCATCTTCTATTCCGGCTTCTCACAGTCTTTCTGCACTTTTGCCCTCTGTTCCCTCTGCACCCTCCACCACCCTCCGTACATCGTCCAACCCTCTGAAAAAGAAAAAGACTGCTTCGACACATAACTCCGCAGGAAAGCCCTCTTCGTCAGTAATTGGGGCTCTGTCCAGTAACATTGCTATGAAGATTACTCCCGCCATTGTGATCCATGGCATGCAGGGAACTCTCAACCACCTCACTGATGTAATGGAACGAAACCTTGGTCCTACTCCTGATCTCGCGATGACGCAAAGAACCAAAGCCCTCATGCTTTTGCAAGAATGAGATGACGATCTCATGATTGAGGTTCTCAGAAGTCTGAGATGATTCACCATTTCACATCAAATGTTGTGATTGCAGAAGTCTATCTTGTGCTTAACAATGATGAACTGAGACGGGCTTGGCTTCAAAGTTTGTTGAAATGTTGACTTTTTCATTTGCGTATAACTTCTCTGTCGAACATTGGACTCCATGTATGAATTGGCTGCACTGTACACCTATCTGTTTTTAGTACATGCCCCTTGTATTGTGTTCATTACCTGTTGTAGATGATAGCTATATACTGTTGTCACTATTATTTGAGCCAATATCACCATTCTCTTCATCACTAGTCTCATCATCCTCGTCTGTATCGCTATTTCCATCAAATGGATCATTAGCATTGATTCCCCTCTCCTGACAGATGTGTTGGTAGTCAGCCCACATTGCTTCTGCAATCTGCTCTCACTTTTCATCCATACCTTCATCACCCTGCAAAACTGGTGTGACATAGTCTTCCTGTCCATCAGCATCATCAGTAGCCTGAGAATGATGGCTACTACTCCCAATTATTGGCCCTTCTTTTGGATCATGAATGCAGATAAAATTGTGGAGAGCAGCCAATAAGACTGGAATGCGTGCTTGTACTTCCATACTATACTCGGGAGCTAAATGCAATATTCTGAAGCGGCGCTTCAAAACACCAAAGATGCGCTCAATAACATTACAAGCTGAAGCATGTTGAAGATTGAAGAGTTCTTCTTTTGTAGTAGGCCTGTCATAAGTATATGAATGAAGTATATAGAAATATCATGACATAGATGTATACCTGACGCCAGCATGACCCCATTCAGCAAGGTGATATCGCACATTTTCATATGGAATGAGAAGTTCTTTGCATAAAGGATAGCCATCATCCGCAAGATAATATTTACCATCAGGAATGACAAGATATTTTGAACGTGCATCTTCCCAGACACGTGCATCATTTGCTGATCCCTCCCAGCCAGTCATTGCATAAAGAAACAGCAAGTCAAATGAACATGCAAAAAGGCAGTTTTGTGAGATGAAACCTTTGCGGTTTCGGCAAAATGGTCGCTGGGCTTGAGGAGGTGAGCTGGCAAAGTGACTACCATCTAGTGCACCAAGGGCATCCTTAAAAAATGGCCAGAATTTAGGATTGTAGTGGACGGAAGGTAGAGCTGGACTGTTGGCCCCAGGGAGATGTACATATTTACTGTAGAATGGTTCTGAAGAAAAGAAAACAACCATCTGTCGGAAATAGCTTGATGTACAAGGTTATAGAAGCTCAGTGAGCAGAAAAATAGTTCTGACCATGATATGGTCTCATTAGATCTCTGAAAACACTCTCCCAAATGCCAAATAGTCAGGCCTGTCACGCAGGCATAAAGATAAATTGCAAGCTGTTCTTCAAGAGAGACATATTTTGACTCCTTGTGGCCTGCTGCTCGAAGCTCCAAAATAAGAGCTGAGAATACATGGAGATTTACTCCAAGCACAGTTCGTATACGATAGGGTGGCCAGAGAGTAGTTCTATAACCCATGCTTCTCCAGTCAATGCAGATGTGTGATATGGATTGCGAATATACACTGATTCCAGCAAAGAGGCAACAGCAGTCAACATAATGCTGACAATCAAGGTAACATATGTCGCAACCCGTCGTTGAAGTAATTGGTGCTGTTCATCGTCAGAAAGTCTGTCCATCACAGTGTAATTTGTCATCAGTGTTATCACTGATCTCGGGCAATTGATCATCTAAATAACTCCAACAGCCGGCAATCTCGGCAAAATATATGCAAATGACTCAATATACCATTCAATACGCTTCAACATCTGTATCCGAACAGGCTCTAAATAACTGAACACTAGGATTTTTTTTTTGTTTGTTGAGCCAAACAATGTGACTTGATTGTCAACTCCGATATGCCTGACCAGGCAGGCAGACCTCTTCCCCGCGACCAAACCACAACTTTATATAATTTAGTGATGTTTTAGTGATGTCATTAGAGTTAATATTGACTGTCCTTAGTGAGCTGGCTAGCATATGAATTTTTCAGACACTTGAGAGTTGGGACATGATGTAGGTGTTGTAGTTTTGTTAACTGTTGAATACCTCAGAACTGTGGAGATTGCACCTGTGTGAGTGATTCTAGTGCACTTATAATTACCACTATCATTTTATCTGTATATGTCAGCTTAACTACAATATTGATATACTCTAGACTTGTTGATCTCATCTAAGTAGTTCACACACACACACATTAGTGATGTGCAGGGCCCAGCTCAAAGCCCTGAAGCCTGGGCTGATGGGCCCTAAAAGCCTGAGCTGAGTCAGGCCTTTGGTCAGGGCTTGATCGGGCTCAAGGCTTGGCTCAAGCTATATGAAGCCCGAGCTGAGCCCTGAAGTCACGGCTTCAGATAGCACAACAATCTCAAGTTTTCATGCTTGAGACTAGTGCACAGTGTATTCTCATATCTAGTATTGTTAACTACATTTTTTATTTTTATTGAAACATATACTTATGCTTCACTGATGTGGTGATCCGAGTCCTGTACAGTTTTTCAGCCACCTTCTAAAAAAAGAAAAGGACACCCAATCAACTGGCTACACTCAATGCATGTTGATGACATGTTGACAAAAAACCCCGTTCAATCAACATGTCCCAAATGGGCATTGACGGCATCAGGAAAGCTGCTTGATGCATCAAACTCAGCTGCACCTACTTTGTCTGCTCACAGGGATTCCCATCATGGCATTGTCAGTTTCCAGCAAACACATGCATTCTCATCTGCAGGAATCACCATCAGTAAGCACTGTAATTGACTGAAACCAGACATTGTCAAGGCATAACAACTCCTGAAGTGTCTCTACCAGCGTGACCTTCTTTTCTGTGAAGAACCTAGTGCTGAGCTCGAGATGGGAATTGAATGTGAAGGTCTCAAGGATAGTGATTGTAATGCTGGTACTCACAATCCAGGGGGGGCTGGTTGGTATTTGCTGATTACTAATCTTGCTGGTGATGAGGATTACACAGATCATGATGATGAGGAAGTATCTGTGCAAGAAATTGTGTAGAAACACTCTGCAGACAATTAAATTACATTTTACAGCCAAAAGCCTCAGCCTGAGCCCAAGCTGAGCCTGAGCTGAGCCTGACCTTCACATGAGGGCTCAGCCTACCTTTGGTGCAAGCCTGAGCCTGATCAAGCCGAGCCTAAGCCTGGGCTTTTGAGCCAAGCCAGACCCTGCACATCACTACTCATAGTGTCTTTCCTGGCCAGAACTTTGGAGAGACAGTGATTTCAACATAAATGGCAATGCTGAAATGTTTGTAGGTGGATCTTCATGGTTTATCTTCAACTGGCTTATGAGGATGACTACATGGATGCTTAGGGGGTGGCTCATCAAAAGATTCTGGCTCAATATGACATGTCTTGGGGGAATGTCACATTTTCTGCACGCAGCAGGTGGTTCTCTGTCACTTGCTGAGGATTCCTTGTCTGAATCATCCTGAGAGCCAACTGCTCATGACACTTCTGGTTCTGTGTTGACTGTGATTTCACACTGTGAAAAGGTTCATGTGCTGAGCACTCTGCTGCCCACTGTACTAGTCGTTCAGGTGATGGCATGTCATCATCCGAGTTGCTTTGGTCAACCTCAAGCTCTGGCTGGGAATGGGAAGACTGTCTCAGAGTCATTGTCTGTGCTGGTACCAAATTTTCAGCTTCAGAAGACTTGATTCTACCAGCAGAAGAAGGCTTCAGTGCTGGATATACAAACAAGGAATCCTTCCTACCCTGCTCAGCAACATGGCTCCTAGTATGTTCTTCTCCCCACGAAAATGAAAATTTGTCCTCATCACCTTGTAAACCAGTGTCAGACTCTGAGGATGATATAGACAGTGTCCCCTGACCATCGGAGGAGTACCCAGACATCAGAGATATGTTAAATGAGTGTGTAGAAACTGTAAAGACAGTGTGTAATGAGATAGAATGATCCAAATTTTTTGAAATTTTTTTGACTGAAGTCTCAAGGTTTATATAGGACAGTAGCAGTGGTGGATTTTTCCAGATGAGACAAAGTGGCTCAACTGATCAGCAGCTGCCAGCAAGTTGAATGTGATAGTATACACCAGAATTGAAACTGAAGATCCAAATGTATCAGACTGAAGAACCTTCAGATTTAGTAATAGACTGACCAAAAATTGACTGAAGTCTCAAGGTTTATATAGAATAGTAGCAGTGGTAGATTTTGCCAGGTGAAACAGGAGGACACAACTGATCAGCAGCCATCAGCCAGTTGGATGTGATAGTATACCACCAAATTGATACTGAAGATCCAGAAGTATCAGACTTGTGAACCTTTAGAAGTAGTAATAAACTGCCCAAAAATTGACTGAAGACTCAAGGTTTATAAAGAATGGTACCAGTGGTAAATTTTCAGACTAATGAACATGCAGAATTAGTGCAAAACTAACCAGCAAACCACTAGGTGACCAGAATTAAACCAACATAGGCAAAAGTATTTTTAGTCAAAGTCATAAGCAGATATAAAAACACAGTGAATCTAACTATAATACATCCATGGGAGCCTCAACAGCTCCCAATCACTCACAGGCATGCCACACATCATATGGACTTCAAGAAGAAAGAAGGGAAATACATGAAGTGCTATGGGCACTGCCACAAATAATGACATGGACTTCAAAAAGGAAAACACATGAAGAAAGTGCATGGAGGCACTGCCACAAACATGATGTGGACTTCAAAAAGAAAAACACATGAAGAAAATGCCATGGGCACTGGCGCACACTACGTGGACTTTGAGAAGAGCAAAAAATACAAGCAGAGGTTGAAGAGTACATCACAGTGGCCTGGAAATTAGAGGGAAGATGGTAGTTTGAAAGAGAAAGAAAACGAGCTCAACTTTGGTTTATGAAGTCAACATACACGTGACCCAGAAATCTGACTCCAACTTTCTGAACTTCTGACTTGAAGTGATCAATCGATCATGTGCTGCTCTGCAAAATTATACCCACTACTTTAGTAATGGGTTTTAGGGGTGGAACAAGTACGAGATCCATATACCTGATGGGCATCACTGATGTGTTCAGTCTTCATTGGCTCTGAATCACCTGATTTGGATTGATAACTTGTCTTCATGGATTTTGTCTCTGATCATGTCGCATCGCCTCTGATCACATATAAATATTTTCTCAACCTCAATTTTGTTGAATCTATCTGGGTATACCATCATGTCCACCACTCGTATCCTTGGCAAATCAGTACTGACTATTTTCAACAATCAGCAACCTCCTTGCAGAATTTCATGGCAGAATACTACTTAGTGAGCGTCTGAGACATTCAAGATGTCATCCCTTCTCATGCCACCATGACCTCCAGCTCTCACCACACTGACCAAGATCGCTACTTTCATGCACATTCATGCTCACACAAGTACATTGCGCATATTCCATATTACTACTACTAAAGTAGTGGGCTCTGCCGCCGGCTTGCTGGTGTGCTACATGGTTATTATAATAGCTATTCACGATGCAACCACGTGATATGCAAACAACGGCAAAGTTTGTTGATTGCACAAAGTTAAAGATAAACTTTGACATATGTAGGGTGTTTGAAGGCTCTTTCATAGTTTTAACAAAAACGAGAATATCATTAAATAGTTTACACAGACAAAGTAGAAATGCAGTACTACATCAAGGAATATATCATGTACATAGCTGGAGGTGTGCCCACTGAAACCCCTTCTGCTTTGGCCCTACCTCTGCCCACCTCCCGCCGAGCTGCCTCATAAGGCCCATACAGCTGCACAGGTGGTCATCATCTATGGGCATGCCCTGCACCACCCACCACCCAGGCTGTTGTGGGATTGGTGCTTCTTGCTGGTCCCATCGCCGTCCCTCATTTGTGTGTAGTCATGGGGTTGTTGCCATGGTGTCATCCTCATCTGCCCAGCATTGTTCATGTCGTGGGTGTAGGTGTGCTTCTGGTGTAGGTCATACTTTAGTCCTGTGCATAAAAATACCATCAGTATTCTTAAAATTGAAAGAGAAAAAAATCACGATGGAGGTGACATCTCCTAGCCCCGTTGCTGGTCTCCCACGTACATCCTGTTGTTCCTCTCAGTGGTTGTTCCTTTCGTTGTAGCGCCTCGCGAGCCCATTCATCGTGGTCCTCCTATTCCGAACAAGTCTGTTTGTGCATAATTGTTAGTAGAGTAAAGAATAGTTGAAGAAAAAAGAAAACCTACCTGAGAGGCTCAGGAGGAAATCTGCCTGAACCTCCATATGTGCCATTTGCCAGTGTTGTGTCTTGCAACCCCCAGTGCATAGGTTAGCATCTTAGCAAAAAAAAGAAAAACAGACTTGGGGCTCGACGCATCTGCATCTTGAGCCCCAGGTATTGTTGTCACTGCTGCTGCTGCTGCTGTTGCTGTTACCATTGTCTCCACCTTCATTGTTGCCAAGCATGTGGTAGTCGTGACTCGTTGTTGTTGTTGATGATGTTGAGGTTGGAAGATAAACAGAAATGTCCCCATCACATGTTGCCAGAAAATCACATGTTGCATAATTGGGTGAATCAGTGCATTCAATACTTCCAAGTCAACACATACTAGTATTCAAGTTTGTTGTACCGTACTATATTCATCCTTTAGCGGTGCAAGCACCGATCCCCGACTCTTTTCAGTTGATTTTCCTCGCGTAAAACAGGTGCTATTGAACTTGTCAACCGATACAAACATTCAAAAGTTACCAAAATTCTTCCTGCTCAACCTCCTTGACCACAAGATCTGCATTCTTTCCAAGTTCCTCAGCTTTGACCCCAATTTCCTTGGAACTCATTATAGCACTGGGTTCAATGGCAGAATCATACTCAGCTAGCAAAACAACATCTTGAATATTGAAACTGAGGACCAAGCCATCAGATTCGCATGCACGACTGTCCTTGTAAGAGCTAATGGTAAAGATGACCATCACTGCAGAGTTAGGATCAAGCTCATCATTGTAAGGTTGCAGGGAGCTGTAGGTAGATAGTTTGAAAGCGTTTCTACCGTCTTACACAGGAACTGACTGTTTGTAAGATAAAAGAATGGTAAACAGGTACTAATCTTACTCACCATCTTCATTCCAGCTTCTTACAGGTGCTCCCCACACAACCTTTGAACCTGAGGTGCTCTTAACAGGTGAAGGAGGCGGTACCTTTGATTTGCCCAGTGAAAAGTTTGTGAATTTTTCGTGTGCAAAGTGTTTCAGACACAGATTTTGTAGACGTTGACAATTTACTCACCAGTTTTGTTATAAGACAACAAACTAATGCTGCCCAGATACATGTTCGAGAGAAATTCTTTATGGTTCAGCACAGCTCCCAAAACTGCAATCACACGGGGAAATGTGCAGTCAGAGAAAGCCACAGACACAGAGCGTGCAGTTGATCCAGACAACAAAGACAAGAACACTGTAACCCCAAGCATAAAGAAGTGTGTGATATGCGAGTCCTTTGAAATGACATAGCTGCCTTGTGAATGGAGTGTTGCAGGGTCTGCCATCACCAAGTTGATGAAAGGTGCTGAAACAGGAATTATAGTGTCAACAGCATTTAGTCAGGCAGCTGTTTCCGCTTCAAAGATGTTACTGAAGCAGACAGTTGATGGGACCACAAGTTCATTATTGGTGGTATAGCAGAACCAATGAACTCAGCGCAAGGTTGTGACATCCCTGTGGGAATTTCTCGCATGAGTGGCAGTGAAAATTTTGCATGTCGAAACCACTTACTCTCTTCCTGATATTTCGCGAGGAAATGTACAGGATGTGACAGCTTATAATAGATGGCAATCAGAAACTTGTAACCTCAACAGTCGATTAATGACATGGCAATACGAGAGACAAATATGGTCACATGAAAAATGCAACAGCGTTTGGCGAGATGATGACACATTTCTCTTCGACAAAACCCTCCTCTTACTTATGTAAGAGAGTCGGGGAATGATGCGCTCTCCAGTGTCTCAGAGCCTATGTCATACAGGTGGAGTGCATTTCATGTAAGCTCCTGTAGATAAGCAATGTTGTACAGGTGTGAGTAAAGGTGATACTTGTGCACCACAAAAAAGTGCTTCGAGAAGTACAGCAGTTGATTTTATCCAGCTCAGTGGAACAAAGTTGTTGAACAACATGAAGGCGACCCTATTGTGCCCTTGCTGCTGGGATCCAGACATTTACCTTATCAATGATGGTATTGTCAGTCTCTGAAGGCACAATACGCAGGTTCAGTTCCTTAAGTGAGATCTGCTGCAGGATCGTCCCATGCTGTAGCAGCAGCTGCCAGCCGGACACAGCCTCCAGTGCCCAATATTCCCCTCAACAGATGGAATGTGCAGTGGGCGTTTATGCTGATATGGGCACACACTCTGGATACTCTCAAGGTTGATAGAATCACCTTTCTGTGTGCTGGTACCAGGCATGACAAGAGCTCTATTCCCACAATCAATGAGGTTGCAGTAGGGAGAGGGACCGAGGTAACATTGATTGAGCATGAACCATCAAATTAAGGAGGACTGTGGTCAGACATTCAATTAAGCTAGACATGCAGAAATGGGAAATTATATGATAACCTAAGTACACGATCATGTTGAAGTGATCATGGGACTCAACTTAAACTTGAATATGCACTGGAACGGGCAGTGGGGAAGCAATTCAGATGGTTGATTCAACAGAGATTCAGACCAGGATTCAACAAACAAAATATCAGTTGAATCTCCCCTTGGATAACATCACACAATGAGAATCAACTCTGAGTCATACAACTTCAATTTGTGAAACAATTAATGGTTGGACTAGGAGTATACACTGGCAGCCGATTCAACCTACTAAGAGTTATGAATCTTCACATGAATCATCCCTTGAATCCACTTCTGGATCGTCATGTTTTGACTGCCACTATTAAACCTAAACTAAAAACCTCTATGCTCCCACATTCTGCACCTGTTTGAGAGCTTGTTTCTCCTTCAATTTAGCAAGCACACTTTGTTTGGTTACTCCGTGTTCGAGGGGAAAACCTGGCTATCAGAAGAAATGAATGTGAGCTTTCAAAGGCAACCTGACAAGTACAATGATCAGAAACACCTACCAATTCCACCAATTCAATAAATCAGCAACTTCCTCCTTCTCTGTATCATTCAAAAAATCCAAGATGCTCTTGTAAAATCATTCCGAGTCTGTTGAAGTGTCTGACCAACAAAACATGGAAGAAGATGAAAGTGCAAAGTGCAGCTGGGATTGATTTTTAGTAAGAATTTTATTTGTCCTGGAAAAGTCCTACCTGCGTGGCAACATATGTGAGGGAGGCCATCGTAACATGAGTCATTCCATGTATCCTAGCATTGCCAGATCTTGTTGCTTTTGCCTCTTTCTCTACTCAACTAGGTGAGGTGAAGATGTGTTTAAAAGCCTGCATATAGTACAGTGAGCTTGAAAACTACAAGAGATAAAGGGACACTGACCCAAATCAACAATTGATTTCTAAACAACCCCTCCCAAGGATCTTCGGAATCATATTCTTGGTTTGCATACAACAACAATGGCCATTGATCACCACAGACAGTCGTTTCACCACTTGAAAGCTTCTCGCGCACCCTACCAATCAAATGACTCATCAATGTAGACAAACACAGAATGATAACACACTCGGTATCATCCCAGTCTAGACCAGCAGGACAAAGAAGGGCCCCAGTGACAGGGTGGTGAAAGCCACGGTTGGTTTTTATGTTCTGGGAGAGAGGTGGGTGCAACACTGTATCCCGGGAAGTGATCCAGTCCAGGACGACACCTTTCAAACTCTTCGTATCATCGGACCTTGCAGTTGATATGCCTTTCTGAATCTCCAAACAATTAGGTAGACGCATGCACTACAGAAATGGTTTGGAACCTACTAAATCTGCCATAGCCATTGACTCTTCTTCCAAAGACTCCATAAGGCGCTCTGTCAGGTGGGGTACCATGGACAAGAGCTTTTGGAAAGCTTTTTGCTCTTTTCTGGCTCTACATCACAGGACATGTTAGTGATCAATGCAGATGATGTTGAAGTAAACAAACTCAGTAGTAAGGGACTCTTCTGCAATGTCTTCATCCTCACTCATGCAAAGTATTCTGTTCGTAAACAGGGTTGCAACACTACACATTGCATGCACAGTTCTACTGAAGTGCCGCCCATGGTGAACTAATGGATCACTAGTACGCCTGCATATTAGGCATCAGAAGACAAAAAATATCAGACAGCAGATGCGAAGCTAACTCATGGTTTCTTTCTATTGGCAAGCTTTAGAGCACTGGTTGCTGTATCAGTCCTGGGAGGGGAGTTTTCATCTGTCATGGAGGCAATTGCAAAGAAGCTATAAGAAATAGCACAGGTCCCGAGGTAAGGAGACCATCCTGTTGTTGGACAACATAAATATCTGAGTCAAGAGCACAGTGACTCACAATGACTATGCTGGGAAATGATATAAATCAGCCAGGAACACAGGAGTCATTAAAATGCATAGCTGAGGTGGTTGAAAAAATTCTCTGCAGAAACTTAAGCTCCAGTATTGATCACCTAGAAAAAGAAGTTGCATCAGCCATCAAAAATGCAAGAGCCTAGATAGCGGCAGTAACTTGAGAGACACACAACTGCAAGGTTGAAGTGACAGTCTCACCAATTACGTCTTCTACATATCAATGAGTCAGGCAAATGACTGCATGTGAGTTAATGAAAAAAAATTCCATGTGCAATTTGAGAAAAATGATCAACATGTTGAATATGCAGATAAGCCTGAAATACTATCATCCATTCAACACCTTGCTGTCAAACCACCACTTCGAAGCACTTTTGGCACTGCAGTGCAGCTCAATTTATGTTTACAATGTCAAAATTAAGAATGGAATCTATAGATAATGGAATAGAGTCTCAATGTATGTGGAGGAAGAGAAAAGTATATATGGGTGCATGACTACTGTACCTATGTTTGATGCCACTGCCAGCCTGCTCATTCCTCATATGCTGGCACCTTGAGCTAACAAAATCAGAGAACTGTAATATGTATAAAGTCGCAGTAACTTGGCAGGTCAGTATAACTTGAAGAAAAGTCTGCTTTTATAGGATAGATTGATGTCTCCTGCGTTTGTGGGCATGTGTGTGATCTGTGAGACCTACACGTGAGTAGCATATGCAGACAGCCAGAACGATGAGTATACCTAAATCATCCAAGTCAGTCAGATTGCTTTCCTCGTCACTGCTTGATTGGCTTTCTTCTTCGGTGCTTGATGCCATTTCATCATCACTCTCTCAATCGCTGTCTTCACTGCTACTGTCAGATTCACCTGAACTAGTGTCTGAGTCAAGATCTATGGCGAAGTCCTTGTACTGTCACACAAACTCCAGATTTACAGGAGTTGCCCCAAGGCCCAAGATATCATGGCCTACAATATGCTGTAAGTACATCAAGTTGTAAGAAAAGAAAATTCAAACTTTTAGAATATGCAAATGGCCCAGGTGCTTTTCCTTGAACCTCATACATTGGTCCTTCCCATTTGAAGCCCCTACAACCTGCCGAATACACAACATATGGGAGATACTTCTGAAATAAAATTTCCAAAACCTTTGCCATGCACTCGCACACTTCACCTCGGACATCGTTCTCCTCTGCCATTTTCTTGTAGAATACCAACGTGGAAATATGTCAGGACAGTAGATCCTTGAATACGGTTTGTCCATTGTGCAGCTTTTTTGTCTGTGGGTCACAATATATGTAGTGGTAATCCCACCAATTATGAAGGTCCCTAGATAGCCCACGGGCATGTATAGTACAGAGATGGAGGTTAAGATGGCGACCTTGATGATATTTCTTTTTATATGCAAGAGGGTTAATAAGGTCGCCAAGCTCCATGATTATACATAACATCAACAGATCAAGTGCCCCCTCGAAGGTAGAAACATCAGGAACATGAGAAGTAGGTGGTGGTGGCGAGGTAGAGCTGGCTGCTTTAGATCCACGTTTGATAATGACGTAATGAAGATACACCACTATCCTTCGAAGTAGAAGATGTGCATCTTCACTGTGCTTTGTGTTCGTTACCTTGGTGCTAGCAACAAACATATGATAAAGTCCAAACACCGTGTCTTGAATTGTGGACATTGCATAAAAATGTCCTCCATGACAGATGGCAGATTCTGGTGTCATGACAAAATGAGGTGTGTTCAGGTGCATAATACTGAAGCAAGAGGATGATCACCAAGTTGCAGGTTGTAAGAAAATAAAACTCACAATCTAGATCCAGGACAAAGGGGGACCGCCTCAAGATCCCATTTCTCCAGGTTCACAGCACTAATATCGTAATCTTGTGTGAAGAGCGTAGGATCAGAGAAATGTTTTGGACCATTTTTAGGTGTTGCAACAATCCACCATTTTCAACTGGTTTGCCTGTCAATGTAGGTGCCAAAGCCATTGCAATCAATATGCCAGAGATGATGAGCACCTGAAGTTGCTGCAAGCCCCCATCTAGTGCTTGCCATCGGGAATGAGACAGCCCGACCACAAAATGGTAAATCGACAGTGGCACTGAACGCCACAAGATTGGATGCAAAGGAGGTCAGGGGATGGGTGCAGACACCATTGGGAAGTCCAATGCATTGAGGATCTTACTTTTCTTCCTGTGACATTTCAGCATATCTTGTAAGGTACCAGCAAGGTGTCGAGACGATTTGGCTTTGAACAAATTCTCAATTGAATAATCTAACAGTTCATCAGCATGTCAAAACATGTTGAGAGCACACCTCACATACCATGAATGATAACAGGCTTGTACAGGTCCCCCAAAGTTATTAAACCATTTTCATTGAAAGCAAGTGTGGGCTCAAATTGGTCGTAAATCACTATATGTTTGTAGCGAAAAATTGCCTGTATCTCGTCGTCATTCTTGCTCTTGAACTCCTGGTGTGAGAGAATGCAGAAGATGGACTCCTCCGGGCTTGCCATCCACAGAAGTAGGCCATCTTTATAACTAGCTGTGACAGCCCTGTGCATGGTTTTAAACATGACATGCTCGTCAGGAAACTGAGCAGTGCTGAACATCAATATACTGTAGTGAACGAGTTTGAATGCCATTTACATGGAAGGATGGGATGTATAGAACTGGATCATCCATCCCAGGAGCCCAGAGATTGACCCAGTTACCTACGAATTGCTTCTGTATATGAAATTAGAAGTTGTTAGCTAATAATTATCAAAGATATAATCACGCACCTTTTGAGATCTTACAAGGTTTGGTTTGTCACATTTAATCTGGAAGAAAATTTAACAACTAATTTTGTTTTGAGATAAAATATGATGTACTACATCTTGTGTTAGGTCAATGACTTCAAGAAGTGTCTTCATACCTCCGTGTTCAATCTCTTCGAAGTAGGTGCATGCCACAATGTCAGTAGCAGACTCTGATCAACCTTTCTGTTTCACTGAGGCAGGCTCTGGCTCTTGCTCCGGCTGTGGCTTTGGCTTTGGCCTTGGCCTTGGCTTTGGCTGTGGTTTGGCGACTGGAGGGGATACATCTTCCTTTGTCTTTTCTTTTGACTTTCTGGTGGGGTTTTTTCGCTTGTCCCCAGCCACAGCACTCTTCTTCCCACTGCAATTCTCATCCTCATTACACTCATGCCCCTGTGCAAAACCCCATCTTGGATCTTGTTCCTGCACTGGACCCTCTCTATCAATACTCATATCCCTTCTACTGCAACTCTTGTCCTTGTTGTGGTCATCATTCTCTGCAGGACTTGCTTGTGGAACTTGTTTCTGCACTGCACCCTCTCCGTTGATGTTGATATCCATTCTGCTGTCATTGTTATCGTTGATATTTTCATCCTCTTGTGCCGCGCTCCCTGGTGTCTCCATTTCCTGGATGGCACCCTCTACATTCAAGTCAAGATCCATTCTATGAGGAGCTTTGTTGTTCAAGTGTTTTGCACCATGCCCTGTGTCTAGTTCCTGTGTGGCTCCTACTGTGGCTGAAGTGCAGCACTCTGTGAGGTTTCTAGTGCCTTCCTGGCACCCACTCCATCAATGTCAATACTCATTCTGTCAGGGGCATTGCTGACAGATTTATCATCCTCATCAGTGTCTTCCTCCTCCTCCTCCTCCTCTTCAGCAACCACCATATTCCGAGCACCCATAAAAGGAGTGCAATTGACTGCATGACTGATAGGCGGAGGTTCTATGACGTTTAGTGGTTGGATATCTGGCATTTCAAATGTTGGTTGGTACCTAGCAAATGAAAGAAGATCTTACCAGTCTTGAACCAATTCGCATCACAGCCATGTATATCATATACTCCCATTGTAGATATCTCTGCCAATGCTTCTACTAAAAGCCCTGGAATCATAACATGTGTTTGTGTGGTGATGATGTCAAATAGTACTCTCCATAAACACTTCTCAACTGCTCTGATGATGGGCAGTTGGTTATTACTGAACACTTTCCAAAGCTACAGTACTTGTCTAAACATCATTGATTTCAGTAATGTTTCAAAAGCTCTCATACCTCAAAGATCTTTGTCTTACCAAAAGACACCTTAATAAAAGAACAATTGGTGAGGAGGAATAGTGGTGAAACAGCAAGAGCAATAAGCAAAGGATTTTGCAACATTTCTGGTGATATATCAAAATGATTGTCATCCGCAGCAACACAATATCTGAGAAATTGGATATGCAAATATTACTTAGGGTCTGTCATGAAATTATGCCCTTACCATCGAAGCTCCTCTTTCAGATTGTTTTTGTCACTCGGCAAATACAGATTGCCCTGGTCATCTAAGTATTAGGAACAAAACATATGGAGTGTAGTGCACATACTCTGAGAAGATAACACAGGTGAAAAGCAGCAACTGCAAAGTTTTGAATAATTTTCACCCGGTGAACATCCCCTGCCCCAAGAAAAACCGCCTGATAACAAGCACCAAGCTGATCACCAACTGTCTCCCCATTAAGAAATGCAAAAGTTGAGCCACTGGACTGCATGCTTCTAGTCGCAGTCTTCATGACTTTGGGCCAGTCCCCCATAGTTGCTTGGCCCTACAGTAGTATTTTAAATGGTCAAGTGGTGGTGCAGAAGAATAGAGGCACACAATTTTATCAATGAATGGTACCTGCTTCCTTGCCTTACTGTTGCTTTCCAATGATACACCATGTACAAACACGAAAATATCCAGAAGTCAATACTTCAGCAGCTCCTCTACAAGTGTGTCACCAGCAACGTTGCCTGAGAGGCAAAATGTTTGCAGGACTTTTAACTTTTCCATGCCTGGAATGTAGGAAGTCCTGGACACACATACAATCTCCTGCTGACGCATGGCATCCAAGTACATCTTTGCAGAATGATCCATTTAGGCGTTAGTAAATGATGATCTGGCACTTATTCTACTCACAGATATGTCAGGCACCGATTGCAGTCTAGTTAGACCACCAGGTGCAATCACAACGTCTGTTCTCCAAGGGATTTCTGTGAAAAATGTACTTTTAACATGAATTTCCTCATGATCTTGCATGGTAGAAAGCTCCTGGTACAGCAACCACTGTGCTAAACTTATACAGGATGTGAGGATGGGATTTGAGTGATGTTGCTTGGTGACAAATAGTCAGATCTGCATGAAGCCAGAAAGATGGTAGGTCCATTGAGAGCAGTTTTGGAGGCAAATAGGCAGGCTTTCGATCAGCCAGCAACTTTGAAGTTGAGAGAAACTATGACTTGACCGACTTGGAGGTGTTCAAGTTGTTGAAAGTGCAACCATAACACGCATGCTGGCAGCCGTTTCTCATGTGGATATAAGCAGCCTTGGGTTAGGATTAACTGCAGGCAAATTTTACACAGCCACTTGGGGTTGGCAACCATCACATCACCTGATCTAATGTCTTATTTTTTGATTTATCTTTCTATAATCCCTTCACAATCCACTGGCATGTTACCACTGCTGGGTGGTTGGCAGGAAGGCCATGGTTCATTTTTTGAACAGTGCCATCACATCACTTCAAGTTGATCATCAACATCTTATCTTTCAAGACCACTTTGCGATCCATGTCGCCATTGCTATCTCAGTATATTTCACTGTATTTTACATGACAAAAGGTTGAGGGAAACAATAAGAAGAGGAACAAGACAAGAGGGCAGCAACGACGGGAGGGAGGAGACTGGATGGGACATGGGTTAAAACAATGCAATCATTGTTTGGGCCCCAGGTAGGCTGTTTGTGGTTTGTAACTTGTTTTTATCAATTTCTAACTAAATTGTATGGCTTCACTTTTTAGGATGGAAATTATTGCCTATCAACAACTGGTGCTGGCGTGAATCATGCAATGCCCACCGACAGATACCCTACCAGCCTCCTCCCTGTCTGTAAGGTGTCAATTAGGGTCAAGAGGGCAAAGAGAATAGCTGGGAGACCTGGAATGTGGAATACCAGCCTGGTATGCACCCATAATCAGTCATCAATACTATCAGCGACCTACCATAACCACAGCTCTGAGCACCTGCTCGTAAGGTGGATGGCAGCATGACTGCGAATGACACATCAGCTGTCCCAGCCTCTGGGGTAGGTGGCAGGATGACGACCGAGGGTGACTGGTGGTAATAGATGACAAGGGAGGTGACAAGGGCCTAGCACCTGCCCCCCATCACTGTGGGCGGTTGC